>JAUCMX010000007.1:22411650-22656650 GCA_033459395.1 Hemibagrus guttatus
TATTAAGACATCTTAAACGCGGCTACATTTAAGTCATAGGTTTAGTACTAGGACAAAACCATATGTGCATAAGGCTGCAAGTGTTGATCAAAGCAGAGACTTAAAATTGCTGCAGTACAAGGTAATTCCTCCCATTTATATTGATTTTATAAATTCATTCACAGATTTATTTATACATTGTAAGTAGCACATTAACAGTGACGCATGAATATTATTTCTTTATGGTTTTCAAAATGAAAAGTGGTTGACTCTCAGTGCCAGTCCAAAACCCGGATTAAACAGGAGGGTTGTGCCAGGAAGGGCAAAACCTGTGGCAAAGCAAGCATGCGGAAAGGATTATCTTAGCTGCTGTCACTTGCGTTTGGGGAAACATGTTTACATGTATACAATGGTATTATTAATAAGCAAGACAACCATCTACAGCTTTTCCCTCAAAAATAGAGCGAGAAGACGATGATTTCCGAGGAGACCCGAGCTATCGAAGACAGCTAAGGGACCGTCTACAAATTACGTGAGGTTAACCTTAAATCGTTACTGCAAATCAAGATAATTGTGCTGGCAAGATGAAGCTTTCTGAAGTAACGAAGCTTAATGTATCGGAAAATGTTTAATGACTCTTACAAATAGCGTTATTTATTGATGAGGTTTTTTTTTAAATCCCTAAACATAAGATCGTAATGCAGATCTTCAGTAGGGATATATGCAAAATATGCAAAGCCTAAATTAGCACATCCAGGAAAGAGAACTGAACTAACCTGTTTTACCACCTTAGGAAAGCACCTAAAACTTATATACATACTAACAAACATAAAGAAACATAGAGTAGAAAGTTAAGTTCTCAGTGTTTTTTGTTGCCTGTGTGATAATCAATTCAAAGTTAGGGCTAATATGTAATTATGTATATAAATCATATACACATTGCAATTTATTTCTGTCTTTTTCAGGTTTACATTACTACATAATGTTTACACTAATGAGTTTGAGTGTGTTGAACATATGATGCTTGGCTTGCAATTATGTGACTTCATATGTTTGACATTACTGAATCTCATTATTGTAATGTGCTGCAAAGCATGCAACACTGCTGAGTACGAAATTGATGGGGAATGCTGCCCAATGTGTGCTCGTGGTATGCTATCTTACTGCAAATACAATGTACTGTTGTCATGTAGGGCATGTCCTTGTAACAAGGTCCTTTTGTCTCTGGAACAAAGAACAAAGACAGTATTTAATCAGTCACAGCCTTGTGCAGTTATCAATGTGACCAGAATGAACATTAGGCTGTTTGCAAATGCCAAGAACAAAGCTGGGCTGATTGTGTGGCTTATCTTTATGCAACCACAATTAAAATGGGGCATCATGTTATACTTTGGTGATTGGTAGCACATTCTTATAACAGATTGGTTCAAAGTAGTATTGTTTGAGGAAAATGCTATTCCTTCTTGAAAACACCATGTTCACTGTCCTTCTTTTACAGAAGGGTATAATGACTACATTCAGTTGGATAATGTGCATGAGACAAGCTTGAAAATAAAATGTTATTGTCCAGGTCAACATGTGTTAAAACACTGCGACAGTCAATTAGGCACGCAGTGTAAAGTGTGCACTGGATCAACCTACACCGATGTCCCGAACGGACTGACAGCATGCCTCCCCTGTGCTGTGTGTGATGAAGGTGAAGACAAGTTCATTCCTTTCATTCCTGTAACTTCACACTAGAAAACCACGTAAAAAACCTAAAGAATAATATACAATATTTTATGTGATGTGTATCATTTTCTTTCAGATAATGGATTACATGTAAAACATAAGTGTTCATACACTTCAGATGCACTCTGTGAGCCTTTGATGGGATATTATTGTATAGAAACTCAGGGTGAGAGCTGCAGAAAAGCTCAAGAGCACTCCGTCTGCCTTCCTGGAGAATACATCTACCAGAACGGTTAGCATTTTAATATTGTCTGTGATATACCTGTGATATACTAAATGTTTAATTCAAATTCCTCTGTATTCAGTCAAACAGTTTTATAAAATTTATTCAGCAAATATGTAACTCTTTACAGGAACAGCTTCAATGGATACAGTATGTAAGGACTGCACAGAGGAGACATATTCAGATGGTTCATTTATGCACTGCAAACCACATACAAAGTGAGTACAAGATGAATGTCACATTTCTGTATTGTGAACTCTATTTCTAAAAGCAGTGAAAATATAAAACTACTACTACTACTAATAATAATAATAATAATTCTCTCCTTTACAGATGTGAGTCTTTGGGGCAGATAACAATCACACAGGGAACACAGCAGAATGATGCAGTGTGCAGCCATAAACCGACTAATCTGGGCCTCATCATTGGGATTTTGGTGCCATCTCTATTGGTGGTGGTTACATTAAGTGTTTTACTTTGGAAGAAAAAGAAAATAAATTACATACTATAGTAATTATATTTATATATATATATATATATATACATACACATATATATATATATATATATATATATGTATATGTGTGTATATAAATATATATATATTTAATGTGTGTGTGTGTATAATCTTTTACTTATTTAGCACACTTTAACAATGCAAAACAATGCTAGTAACCTTCAGCCTTATGAACTAAACCATGTTTAATGTTGTCAAGTAATCATTTACAGGACGCTGCAGTTGCTGGGATCCAATGTAAATTGATCTCTGCTGCACAAACGGCAAAAATATAAGAGAAAGAAAGTATCTCTTACCTCTCTCAGTGTCAGTTGATAGTACATTGTGGGTTAGTGTTTCAGCGTCGACTCTCAAATTTAAGGGGGTTTTTGCTTTTGGATTTTGTTTCTGTTTGGACTTTCTGTTTCCTGTTTGATTTTGTTACACAGCAAAAACAACAAACAACACTACCAGTACATACACACTACAGTATGTGACTATTAACTGTCTGAAAAGTATTTATTCTTTTTTAAACACCCCAAACCTAAAATCTTAAGGTGAGAGGTTAATTGGTAGCTTAGTGGTTAATGTGTTGGATTACTGTCAAGCTACCATTGCCAGGAAATAATCTGCCCTGGTATAATGCAGATAACTTCTTCCTGCAAATCTAATCACTAGATTATATTAAGGAAGTTTTTGCTCTTCCTTCAAAGTGCAGTGAGTGTGGCTTTTAACAGAATGAAATTAAGAAACACAGTTTCATTTAAAGTAATTGACACTTACTTCCTATTACATTTCAGAGAAACAGCTGAAAAATTCTTTCAATAGATAAAATACAGACTATTGTTGAAAAACACCTAAACTATTTGTAAAACAGTTTCTCTTTTACTTTTTACTACCCTAACATGTTGCACTAGCACTAAATCAGCAATAAAATGAAAATAAAAATATAAAATAAAATTTCCCCATCTGCCTGTCTCTGCTAATCAAATAGTGTTGTGTCTTTAATCTCCTTATGTATATTCTACATCATTACTAAATACTAACACTAACCATTTTTTCTATTATAATAAGGTTTATTCATTCATTCATTCATTGTCAACCGCTTATCCGATCTATTCTCGGGTCACGGGGAACCTGTGCCTATCTCAGGCGTCATTGGGCATCAAGGCGGGCTACACCCTGGACGGAGTGCCAACTCATCGCAGGGCACACACACACACACTCATTCACTACGGACAATTTAGAGATGCCTATCAACCTACCACGCATGTTTTTGGACCGGGGGAGGAAACAGGAGTACCCGGAGGAAACCCCCGAGGCACGGGGAGAACATGCAAACTCCACACACACATGGCGGAGGAACCCCCAACCCTGGAGCTGTGAGGCAAACGTGCTAACCACTAAGCCACCGTGCCCCCCAAAATAAGGATTATTTTGGTTACTAAATATCCTGGATTTTCTAGATTAGTGGGTCATTTCCAATGTAAAAGTTTTCATCTTCAGTTCTCAGTTACGGCAACAATCTAGACCACTGTGGAATGTTTTAATAGAAACTGCTTGTCAGATATTTGGCAGATCTTGTCACTGTGTCTGAATGTGTTGCTGAACATTTTACACTTTTAGAAGACGAAGGTAGGCGGACAGGATTGTTTTGGCTCTTATGTCATCTAGTAGCTAAACACCACATTTAATCCTCCTTATAATACCCTGCACTAGCAAAATCACCACAAAAATGCGTGTTTTTAAATATCCAGGCCACAAAATCCATGTTGTTTGTCATAAAACACAGACGAAGGTTATTTCACATGACTGGCGACGTGGCTTTAAATGTTAAAAAAAAAAAAAAAAAGGGGGAAAACCAGGAGGTGGTGTCCATGGAGCAGGCGCTGTTGTATTATACATGCAGAAACAGAAAGTAAACAGGAATATCTGAACTTCAGTCCGAGGGACAAGTTTACTTCTTAATCAACTGAATATTCATTATCCTACACCGGAAACAGTGAGTTTACAGAGATGACACGACCGAGTAAGAATCTATATATATAGTGTGTGTGTGTGTGTGTGTGTGTGTGTGTGTGTGTGTTCTCAATGTCATGTCTGTATTTTTGGATATAATCGCTGTGCAGTGTGTAACTACCGGGGTTGTATCAGCTGTTAGAGGAAAATAATCAAGTTCAGCGTGACGACGTCATTATTCTACACTGATATTGATTATTTCCTTTAAAGTCTACCTCCGTCAGGTTTTACTCCTTACATAATAACCTTTACAAATATCAAGTGGTGCGAAGTGTTGCAAACACATTAAAAAGACCAAAACAAAACGTAAAATCATTTTGTATTGTTTGCTGTGATACTTGTGGAGCTTGACCAGTTTAGACATTTAACTTTTACTCTCTGTACGTCAGTAGTATTTGTTCTGTATGCGTGTTTCTTTTACTTTCTGTTTCCCAAAGCCTAAAGATTATTTTTATTTAAACTCAAGAAGAATAACCATTATTCTTGTTATTAAGAATACTTGTATGAATGTAGAACACACAATAATATAATCAGCCAATCTTGTGGTAGCAGCATAATGGAAAATATCATGCAGCAAAAAGGGTGTTTCCTCAATATTTATTGTTTATTTATTTCTGTGTTTACTCTGTGTAAACTATAGACACTGTCAAATATGGAAACCCAAGGACATTAGCAGTTTATTAAATACTCACATCAGTTAATGTTTATAAATCTCTTATTCACAAATCTATTAAAAATATATTTTGGCTGTCAATGTTCCATTTATTTGCTTGCATTGGTGCTGTTGCTACAAGGTTATTGTATGTTTATACAATATTGGAACATGGTGGATTTGAAAAAAGTCCTTGTAATTGAAATGTGATATCCTAATATTCCATTTAGCTGTCCAGTCATCTGTTTTCCCGAAGATGAGCTAGTTATTAATATCCTGATGTATTCCAGGAGGTTATGGATTCTTGTGAATTTCATCACAAAGTTGATCTTGTCCAATCATTTAAAACCTTCTGCCTTCTTTTCAGCTTCTGTCCACAAACGGAAGAGCATAACATAGATCCAGGACTTTTAGTTCAGCAATACCGTAATACTGGACATGACAAGTTATGCCATATTGGAGCAGAATTTCCAGAAGAGGACTGGCTTCATTGGGATATAACTTTGGTGTATGTGCAAACAGATGAATTGAGAAAAGCAGTGGGAAGCACATATGAAGTGTGGAGAGGAAACATTTCTTTTTATTTTGCCATTAAAAGGAAAAGACTGAATGCAGCACTTTAAAGATGGTATTCACTTTGGAGCACACATTTATTTTTGCTGTTATTTTCCTCCTGAACATTAAACTTTGTTTTTGTGCTTGTGCTCGAGCTGAGTATGAGATAAATAAAGAATGTTGCCCCATGTGTGCACCTGGTAAGTCAAATCTCTTTAAGATAATATACAGGTATGGTACAGTTCAGGCCAAATGTGTACAAATGAGAGACATTCTAATGCAACATTTCATAACTTCACATTCCTCCATACATGTCAAGTTACAATACATTTCCTGTGATAATTAGGGTATTTCAAAGAGATTATTTCAGAATAATACTGTTACACATTTAATTCAGCTTTTTTTTTTATTTATTTATTTATTTACATTTCACTGGGTTGGACATTTACATAATCTTTGTTAGAATTTGGAGGCATTGCCCTTTAATTGGTTGAGCTTGTATCTAATGCTTGGGGTAGCCTTCCACAAGCTTCTCACAAGAAGAAAGATTACTGCTCACTCATAAGGATATTTTATATATAGGCTCATGGCATACATTAGATGATATCTACACAACATCAAGGATTGTGGGGTGACTATCAACTGGGTCGGCAGTGGTGACCCAGCAGTGGCACTGTGGGAAAAAGAAACCCGTGACGACATTGATGCTCTGGTCAATGTTCTGCTGGGGAACCCTGGGACCAGGCATTCATGTATTTGCCAGTTGGGCAAGTAGCACTTACCTAAAATCTGTGGTGAACCGGAACCAGTATTCCCTGGTGGCAATGGCCTCTTTCAGCAGTATAGTGCACTGTGCCACACTTAATACATTGTTTGAGAACGGTTTGAGGAACATGATGAACAAGAACTCTATATTTGGCATTAGAGATTTTGAGAATCTATTCAAGAGTAAATTTTGTAAGTGGGAGTACAACTAGAGAATATTTTTTTTTGTCAGAAAGTAAAGACCTCCACACATGTTGCAAAACTAAATCAACTATATAATTGGTTATTGTTTTCCTTGATTGTTAAATAGTGGGTCCATAGTACAGCTAAAGACTCCTCTTAGAATAATTTTATGGATTCAAACTGTTTCTTTTGGTGTTTGAGTGTGGTCCACTAGTAGCCAATTTTATCAGTGTGTGACTATAATAATACAAATCTAAACTTACAGTCAGCAGTTCCACCCTAATTTCGTATTGAGGGGTAATATGTGCACTGTGAGAAAAATTTAATCTTTCACTATTTAGTGTAAGAGGATATTGAACCATGTCAGTTCTTGTTTGTAGAGGGAGAATGAAACCAAATAATGCTGAAGTTGTTTGCCAAATGTGTATCATCCTATAGTTAACTTGGTAGAACAGGTTTAGGTGTTTTACCCAAATGAGATATGTCCTACTTAAAATATTAGGTGTCACAGATGAGTTTCTATAATCAATTATTTAATCATGATTCCTTAATAATTTATAGTTGTACTAGGTTAAAGATTTATTAAAGCATTAGTCTGACTTAGTTCAACTTTTTCCATATGTTTCAGGAAATCATGTTTATAGACACTGTACAGAATTTGTCAGCACTACTTGTGTGCCATGTGTTGACTCTTTTACTTCTGAACCAAATGGTCTTCTAAAATGCCTTAGCTGTGCAGTGTGTGATCCTGGTAAGTTTGTGTTTTGTAAGAAATCTGCATTTTTACATATTCTATACAATTTTTATACACATTAAAACACATTTTATTACTATGCACTTAAAAAGTAAAACTTATAAAAAATACTTATAAAAATGTTGGATAAGGGTCAAAATGTTCCATTCATTGACATCTGTGTTATCTGTACCTGTACAGGGCAAGGCTTAAGAGTAAAGACAGCATGCGCACGAATTTCAGATACAGTTTGTGAGCCACTGGAGGGATCTTACTGTACTAACTATGAGAAGGGTAGTTGTACACAAGCTGTGGAACACACAAAATGCAGACCTGGACAATATATAAAGCAGAAAGGTTGGTGTAATATATTTGTTATGTGCTGTAATCATTCACAGTTGCATATTGGAACTAATTACTAGGCACCAAATGTTGTGATTATGTACTGTGTCTCAGCAGAAGTTATCTCTTTGCAGGAACACCACATAAAGATGCTGAATGTGCTGGATGTAAAAATCTTACCTACTCTGATGGCTCACTTGAAATTTGCAAGCATCATACAAAGTGAGTGTTCACTTCACTAAATTACTGAATAAACAGTGAATGAAGGTTGAAGTGATGAGTTTAGTATGCAACACTACTTTATTGCTTCAGCATAATATATAAGTAAAAAAAAATTTCAAAAACCATTTATCTATCTATGGATAAGCAGTGAACAAGTATGAACACCACAGAAAATACTCTAGAAATTTGTTAGGGCAGTGATGAATAAATGATATCTGGATTCTTCTGGACAGGTGTGAAGATTTAGGACTTAGAGAAATCAAACCAGGATCATCGATATCTGATGCTGAGTGTGGAAATAAAATCAATTCATTTCAACTGGCCCTAATGGCTGGAATCATAGTTTTCATTGCAGTTGTGGCTGTAGCACTAGTACTTTTTTTCAAATTTAGACCTAAGACTGGCCAACGTTCAGGTAAGGGTTTCATACTAATCTTACAAAATAGATTACATTACAAGAAAATACTGATTAAAACAGTTTTTCTCAAAACTGTCCTTTTTATTCAGATAGGAATGCTGAGAAAGATCAAGATAAAGAAATTCAAGCACTGGTAAGTGTAAATCTTCATGCAAATGTTAATGACCAAGTTAGAAGTAAGTAACAAGATAAATTCTAGAACAAACATTTAACAAAAGATTCTATAAATATTAAATATCTTCTCTGTATATGAATATATGTTAATGTATGAATATATGTTAATTTTCATATATATTTATCTAAAACTGATTTTAAGTTTGTTTTTCACCTTCAAGGAAACAAATACCTTACAGACAGAATTTCTACCAAAAAAGAGGTAAGGGTCATGCTAGAAACATGTCTTTTTTATTAAAAAATTAAAAAAATACAGTCCCTGCATGCTGGAATGTAAAATTAAATAATAAAAAAAAAATTCAGATTGTATTCGCTGTTTGATCATTTAATAATTTTGTGTTTTGTAATGTGTTTCAAAAAAGAGATGCAGACTACTGTTTCATATCAAGAACTAAAATATACTTTTCACTGTTTTAATCAACTAGCAGTATTGTATTAGATTTCCCAATTGTTATTAAAAAATACACAATCCTTTTGGATTATCTTCTAGCCCATAAATAGAGTTTCCTTGTGTCCAATTTTATCACCCAGAACAGAAGATCAGGACACATTTACATCTGCACCAAGGTGTATTCACTGTCCTCAATGGCTACATCCCTGCTGCATGTGACTGCTTTCATCTGAAACACAGAGCCATAGCCAGGCATTCCTTCATCCTGGACTACTGATTAGTAATATTACCAGTAGCTTATCACAAAGAATAAAACTTGTTGTCTGTTCAGAAGACCTGCCTCTTTACTAATCACTTAATCAAGAACTAAATCTACACTGCTACTTGTACTGAACCCAATACTAACATCTCTCTATCAGAGGACTTAGAACCTGACCATTTTATTGAAGTGAGACATTGGAGTAAGCCCAGAGAGACAAAATATCAACTGTACTTCATAGGCTGCTGGGAAAAAATGAAAAAATACTGCTTTGTAATTTTGCTTGCTATAAAAATTTCATGAGACATGTTATTCAAAAAGATTTGATAATTGTTCATTTGCAAGTTTTAAAATATTTACTTTAATATTTTGGTTTATACATTAGAAGCAACAAATCCTCAGAAATTATTTACGGCAAAATCTAACTTGAATCACGGTAAAGCATTAATTACTAAATAATCATTAATAAAGTTTTAATCACTTTATAAAAGCAATTAACACTAACAAGCCACAACAGTGAAATCATTAGTTAATTAGATAATAAAATTTAAATTAAATTATATTTAAAATATTAAAATAATTTCCCGCCTCTGCCATGTGTGTGTGGAGTTTGCATGTCCTCCCTGTGCCTCGGGGGTTTCCTCCGGGTACTCCGGTTTCCTCCGCTGAGTCCAAAAACATGTGTGGTAGGTTGATTGGCATCTCTAAATTGTCCGTAGTGTGTGATTTTGTGAGTGAATGAGAGTGTGTGTGTGTGTGCCCTGCGATGGGTTGGCACTCCGTCCAGGGTGCATCCTGCCTTGATGCCCAATGACGAATGAGATAGGCACAGGCTCCCCGTGACCCGAGAATAGTTCGGATAAGCGGTAGACAATGAATGAATGAATATTGAAATAATAGTGTGTATAGCCAAAATGATTGACTTTCTTAAGGAAAGTTTTTGAATACATGCAAGCAAATGTAAACTTTAATTTCATCTCATTTCCAAGGAACTCACTATTTAACCAAGGTTACACATCGAGGGCATTGGTGGCTCAGTGGTAGATTTCTCGCCTACCATGTGGAAGGCCTGGGTTCAATTCCCAGCCACTGGATGCAGTGCCGGTCCCAAGCCCGGAAAAAATGGGTTGTATCAGGAAGGGCATCTGGTGTAAAACCTGTGCCGAGTTGTTATGCGGACCAGTTGGTCTGCTGTGGTGACCCCGAACAGGAAGCAGCTGAAAGCAACCAAGGTTACACATCTGAAAAATGTAGTGGAATGAAATCATTCATTTCCACTGGGAACATGACAAAAGTTTCAACACAAGAGTCTGTTGGTTGTTGACCTGCACAAATCAGATTTATATAAAAAAAATAGATAGTTAAAAATATAATTTAGTATTATTACATGACAAAAAAGTGTCAAACTGCTGGAAATTTGCCAGTAATTGGGTCAATGATCTTTTGTAAGCATTCAAGAAAGGCTTTAATGAAAATATTTCACAATGCTTTCACAGTAGCATTTTGTAGAAATACCACACAAAAATTTAGTTTTAAAAAAAACAATTCCTTTGTATGTTGAATCTCAATATTATGTCATTTACAGTATATATTGTAAATTTATTTTTGAGGTCATATTACTTAAGCTAATGTAATTATTTATATATATTACATGTGATTTTGTTTGCTCAAAGTAGTGTCACATCCTCACCAGTCTAGGAGTGGTAAGGCTGGTGACGAGAAATAATAATGATAAAAAAGAAAATTTAGAGATCAACTATGCTTCCCTTCTCCTGTCCCAGCTCACAATAACCACAATAGATGTTCTACAGGGGAAAAAAAGGTTTATTATCATAAATCCATCATAAACTTAAAGCACATAACTTTGGAAGGGGATCCAGGCCAAAATAGCAAACCAAAGTTGAACTTTGTGTACAAAAGCTTAAATTACCTAACAAAGAAAATCCATAAATGAAATACAGAGGTCTTCCCTAGCTAGCCAAAACCAGGAGAAAACAGTTCACAAAATAAAAGGCAATCCCCAACCTACTGCTTCATTAATAACGAAGAATTGTTTACAAAACAAAAGAGTGATTAATACAAACAACGAATAACTTGAAACTGAACTTCAAAACTGAAAGGGGAGGTACTCACACAGAAATTATTTCAACCGTAAGTCAACAAGAGATTATCCAACAACATACACAATCAGAAATTGTCTGGGGCAGGAGACAGAGAACCACGCGCACACTACAGAAGCTCTCCAAAATTGCTCTGCTTCTCAGCACAACGCAATCTCCTGCAGAAACCTCCTGCAGTTGGTCCCAATCAAGCACTGCCAGAAGGAGAGAGAGGGAGAAAGAAACAGTGCACATTCCACAACACGTAACACAACATAGGCACCACACAGAATCAATGCAAAAAAAAACTAAATAAATACAAATAATAACTTAAGTCCAAGGACGTAATAGTAGTATAGACTGTAAACTGCATGTGAGTCTGTGAAAGAGATAAATGGTAACTGAAAAATGGGTAGAAAAAATTACCCCAAAATATTAACACACTTGTTCAAATATATCATATTATCTATGGTGTGTTCACATGTTCATGAAATGCTGCGTCATCGATCTAACACCACTGACTCCAAGTGTGAAAACACCCTCAGACTACTGCCCATTTGTACTAACAACATATGGACTGTAACAAATAACTAGAATGGCCTCATGTTCTTCATTAAATTAGCACTTGATGTCACCTGACTGTTTTTTCTGATCTCACATTGCATGTCCCAGTATCTTCTTTTCTTTATTTCTGTAATTTATTTTCTGTTTTTATGAGTTGTAACTATAAGAAAGTCACTCAGTCCTTCTCCAGCTACACAACTCTTTATAACAGCATGTTTTGTTTTGTTTTTTAAGTCCAGAAAGATGTAACATTGTGTGTGCAATGCAGGGGAAAGCCAGGGATTCAAAAAGGTTATAAAAAGATGGATTGTTTCCCATGGTGGGTGTGTTTTGCTTTCACAATTCATCAACAAATGAAACTACAAAGCAGACTTGAAATAAACCATATTTAGCTTAGATCTCACATCCCCTGAGATCTAAGCTTATTCAGAACATGTATATGTACATGTATCTTGGGGTAAGTGGGGCACTGTTCAGCAGGCTGACTGCAGTGGGGAAGAAACTGTCCTTGTGGTGTGAGGTCCTGGTCCTGATGGACTGGAGAGGAGGGAACGAAAGAGTTCATTTCCGGGATGAGAGGGGTCGGCTGCAATCTTGGCTGCACGTCTCCGGGCCTGGAGACGTACAGCTCTTTTAGAGATGGGAGACTGCAGCCAATCACCTTCTCAGCTGAGTGGATGACACGCTGCAGTTTGGCTTTGTCCCTGGCTGTAGCTGCAGCAAACCAGACCGTGATGGAGGATGTGAGGATAGATTCAATGATGGCAGTGTAGAAGTTAACCAACATCTTCACAGTGAGGAGAAATTTCTTCAGCTGCCACAGGAAGGATTAAGGTCAATTATGGAAAAAATCCCCTTCCTATAAAATATTAGAATTTAATTAAACATGTTCGGCCCAAATAGACTCATTAGGACACATCAGACAGGGTAAGAATTGTCATTGGGAATTTTAGTTTACTCTGACTCTTTAATCATGTGCTTACACTCAACAATGCTTCTATGGAGCTGATTGAGGATCTGAAACTATATGATGCCGGTTCACAATTCCCACTGTCCGAATGTCACTGCATGTCACCGAATGTCACTGCATGTCGAAAATGAACACTGCATGTTCATTTTTGTAAAAAAAAAAAAAAAAAAAAAAAAAGGCTTGAAATTGATGTATAAGTACTGTAATTAAAACAATTAGTTAAAAATAAACAATGGCAATATACAGGCCTAGTGATTATCTTTTGATATATAAGTTTTTACTCTTGAAGTTTTGAAGATTTAAAATGCTTTCAAAAGAAAATATTAGAAAAGCCTACAGCAGAGATTTCCAGTCTTATCCACAAAGGGCCGGAATGGGTGCCTCTTACAGCTGAAGAGCAGATTGGGTTTCATTCCTGTCAGCCAAGAACATGAAGCTGACTCACTAAACTGGACAGTTAACAGTTAAATAAATCACCTGGTCTTTTCTCAATCTACAATATTTTTCAGTGAGTCTCTGCCCACTATACCCTTAGATTCCTGTTCTTGGCAGACAGAAATAGAACCCAATGTGGTCTTCTGCTGTTGTAGACCATTCACCTCAAGGTTTGATGTTTTGTGCATTTTGAGATACTTTTATGCTCACCAAAGTTGTAAACAGTAATTATTTGAGTTACTGTGTGCTTCTTATTACTTCTCTGGTTACTCTAATTTGTGTAATACTGTTTCTTTTATATTTCAGATTCAGGCATCTAAAAATAAAAATGAAAGAGGAACATTTAACAATTTTTGTTTAATTGGCAAGAAAGCTAGTTATTTTAAAGACATGAGTTGAGAACTAAGTGAACATGTCAGCAACACAAGTCTCACAAAGAAGTAAACTTCCTTATAAATGTCACTAAAATATCTTTAAATCAGCAAAGTCAAAACTATAGAGCTTGGTTAGACAGCAAAGCAGGAAAATTGCAGGCACTGTTTTTATTTAAATCAACTGGCAAAAGAAATGAACCCAAATCACACAGCAAAGGTCAAGAAGAGCACATTATCCAAAATGTAGAATCCAAGATTAAGATAAAAATCCAGAAACAAGAAACAACAAATATGAATATATGGTTTGGTATGGTAGGTGAAAAATTAGAACCAAATAAATAATCTGTAAAGTTAAGATGTAGTGAAGGCGCTCTATTTTTCTGAAGTTGATCCAGGTGTGTGCAAACAGAAATCCAAAGGGTCCACGTTTGTATCTTAAAATTTCTGCTTTTCTTTTTTCAGATTTTTCTCCAACAAGTGCTTGACAAAAATTCAGAAAGTCTAATGCAACTCTAAAATGAGCTCCATCAACAAATCTGCAAGAGTCAGACTACCTTCAATGGGAATCACTTGAACTGAACACAAGTGTGGCAGGCCATGCATTTTTCTTGGATGAAATGTTCCTTTCGTCTCTTTGAGACATCTCATCAGCACTTTCAGAATGGTTTCCAGTTTGAAGCATGCTTTTTTCTTTCTTTTTTAATGTTTAGCACTTTCACAATTTTAAACTTAAGTGAGAATCATCTTATGATTCCAATCATTTCAGGTTTATCAAAATTAGTGGGCACAATATAAGAAGGGGAACAAACAGGGAGTCTTTGAGAGATTGATAGTGAATACTGAATAACAATTTATTTGTTTGTGCTATGTACCAAAAACATTTGGGTCTGAGATAAAAAGATGGATATAAGACGAGTGGTTAAGTTTCAGCTTTTGTATTACAATCTAAATGTGTTAAACAGTATAAAAACTATACCCTTTTGTATCAGACCACCCAATGTTTAGGTGAGCAGAAGTATAGGAACAGATAAGCCTCGAAGTAAATGAAATTAAGTAGCACTTAATATTCGGTTACATAACACAATAGTGCTTTACATACTTAGCACCAGTTTTAAAAGAAACATCACCTTCTTGCCCATGTTGTTTACTTTGCACATATTACTAACTTTACCACTGTTTGTAGCATACATTGTCGTGTTCAATACTTCAATATATCTTTCATGTATTATTACTGTTATGTTGTTTAATTGTGTGTAAAGTGCAGTGAGTATAATATAAATGTATATGTAACAGTACGTACTATATATACATTTTTATGATGCCGTGAACTGCATAATTATATCATTTGCAATTTCTATGCAAACGTGTATATTTGTATTGCTTTATTTGAGACAGTCCATGGTTTTACTAAGAGCTACTGAGAAGAATATCACTCATTGTTATGCTAAATGTAACTACATATTACAAAGTAAGAGCACTGTTTGTGCATTGGTGGCTCAGTGGTAGGTTTCTCGCCTATCATGCGGACGGCCCGGGTTTGATTCCCAGCTAATGCCTCAACCCCAGTCACTGGATGCAGTGCTGGTCCCAAGCCTGGAAAAATGGGAGGGTTGCGGCAGGAAGGGCATCTGGCGTAAAACCTGTGCCAAGTTGTTGTGCGGACCAGTCGGTCTGCTGTGGCGACCCTGAACAGGGAGCAACTGAAAGCAACTTCTTCTAAGAGAGGTTAATGTAAATGGAATTCTCAAAAACAGAAGTGGTTACAGACTAACTTTGTCACTTATCTTAAATTCCAGACAGTCAGAAAATATTCCACATATAATTTGAATGCCTGTGTTTTGCAAAATGTAATGCAAATTCAAGACATGGAAATGTGTTTATATTGGGTTATAAATACTGACGTCTGCAAACCAGTCAAAGAGAAATTCGGTTACTGCACACCTTTATGAATAGGGTGCACCATCCCTTCCTGAACAGACTGTGTTTATGGATAACAAGAAATGGAAACTTCAGAGTAATCTACTTTGTTTGAAGTAGGACTACAGTGTCAAGGACAATGAGTAGACAACTGTCCAGGACATGACAACCAAGTTCTGCTGCACTGGTCTAACTCTGTGTTTTGACAAAACAATAAAATCCATGTTTCTGACACTTCCTTTGTACAAATCCGGTAAACAGAGTGTGTGACATCCTCACAGTCTGCATTAAGTAAATTAAATTAAATAAAGCTGTTTATTCAGAACACTGAGGATTAATTCATAACTTTATACCAACTAGTAAATTATAAAAACATCTGTTTTACACAAAAGGCAAATACCAAGCTTGTTTAGACCTAAAGTGAAAAAATGTGTGCAATACATAGAGTTGTGTCCATAAGTATTTGGACAGTGACACAATTTTGGAAATTTCGTCTCTGTACACCACCACATTGGATTTGAAATAAAGCAGTCAAGATGTGATTCAAGTGTAACTTGCTGCACAAAATATATTTTGTTTATATTTTCCATTATTCATCTATATTCATCTTTCAGATTCACGTGACTGATACGTAATCAAGTTTCGCAAATTATTTATTTATTCGTTCATTCATTCATTGTCTTCCGCTTATCCGGAGCCGGGTCGCGGGGGCAGCAGTCTAAGTAGGGATGCCCAGACCTCCCTCTCCCCAGACACTTCCTCCAGCTCTTCTGGAGGGACCCCAAGGCGTTCCCAGGCCAGCCGAGAGACATAGTCTCTCCAGCGTGTCCTGGGTCTTCCCCAGGGCCTCTTCCCGGTGGGGCATGCCCGGAACACCTCTCCAGGTAGACGTCCCGGAGGCATCCGAAACAGATGCCCGAGCCACCTCAACTGCCCCCTTTCGATGTGGAGGAGCAGCGGCTCTACTCCGAGCTCCTCCCGGGTGACAGAGCTCCTTACCCTATCTCTAAGGGAGCGCCCCGCCACCCTACGGAGGAAGCTCATTTCGGCCGCTTGTATCCGGGATCTTACCCTTTCGGTCATGACCCAGAGCTCATGACCATAGGTGAGAGTAGGAATGTAGATTGACTGGTAAATCGAGAGCTTCGCCTTCCGGCTCAGCTCCTTCTTCACCACAACAGACCGGTACATAGACCGCATTACTGCTGTCGCTGCACCGATCCGTCTGTCAATCTCACGATCCATCTTTCCCTCACTCGTGAACAAGACCCCAAGATACTTAAACTCCTCCACTTGAGGAAGGACCTTCCCTCCAACCTGAAGGGTGCAAGCCACCTTTTTCCGGTTGAGAACCATGGCCTCCGATTTGGAGGTGCTGACCCTCATCCCAGCCGCTTCACACTCAGCTGCAAAACGCCCCAGTGCATGCTATAAGTCCAGGCTTGAAGGAGTCAACAGGACAACATCATCTGCAAAAATCAGCGATGAGATCCTGTGGTCCCCAAACCGGACTCCCTCCAGCCCCTGGCTGCGCCTAGAAATTCTGTCCATAAAAACAATGAACAGAACAGGTGACAAAGGACAGCCCTGTCGGAGTCCAACATACACCGGGAACAGATCTGACTTACAGCTGGCAATGCGAACCAAGCTCCTGCTCCGGTTATACAGAGACCGAACAGCCCTTAACAGAGGGCCACGGACCCCGTACTCCCAGAGCACCTCCCACAGAATGCCACGAGGGACACGGTCGAAAGCCTTCTCCAAGTCCACAAAACACATGTGGACTGGTTGGGCAAACTCCCACGAACCCTCGAGCACCCTGTGGAGGGTATAGAGCTGGTCCAGTGTTCCACGACTAAGTCGAAAACCGCATTGCTCCTCCTGTATCCGAGGTTCAACTAACGGTCGGACTCTCCTCTCCAGTACTCTGGAATAGACTTTCCCTGAGAGGCTGAGGAGTGTGATCCCTCTATAGTTGGAACACACCCTCCGGTCCCCCTTCTTAAAAAGAGAGACCACCACCCCGGTCGCCCAGTTCAGAGGCACTGTCCCTGACCGCCACGTTATGTTGCAGAGACGTGTCAGCCAAGACAGCCCCACAACATCCAGAGACTTACTCAGGGCGAATCTCATCCACCCCCGGTGCCCTGCCACCAAGGAGCTGCTGAACTACCTCAGTGACCTCAGCTTGGGTGATGAATGACTCTACCTCTGAGTCCTCAGCCTCTGGTTCCTCTATGAAAGGCGTGTCAGTGGGGTTGAGGAGATCCTCGAAGTATTCCTTCCACCGTCCGACAATATCCCCAGTCGAGACCAGCAACTCTCCACCTCCACCGTAAACAGTGTTGGCAGAGAGCTGCTTACCCCTTCTGAGGCGCTGAACGGTCTGCCAGAATTTCCCTGAGGCCGTCCGATAGTCCTTCTCCATGGCTTCACCGAACTCCTCCCAGACCCAAGTTTTTGCTTCCGAGACCACCACGGCTGTAGTTCACTTGGCCTGCCGGTATGCCTCAGCTGCCTCCGGAGTCCCCCGAGCCAACCAGGCTTGATAGGACTCCTTCTTCAGCTTGACGGCATCCCTTACTTCCAGTGTCCACCACTGTGTTCGGGGATTGCTGCCGCGACCGGCACCAGAGACCTTACGGCCACAGCTCCGCATGGCTGCATCAACAATGGAGATGGAGAACATGGTCCACTCAGACTCAATGTCCCCAACCTCCCTTGGGATCTGGTTGAAACTCTCCCGGAGGTGGAAGTTGAAGACCCCCCTAACAGAGGGATCAGCAAGACGCTCCCAACAGACCCTCACAATACGTTTGGGCCTGCCAAGTCTGTCCGGCATCCTCCTCCGTAAGCGGATCCAACTCACCACCAGGTGGTGATCGGTTGACAGCTCTGCCCCTCTCTTCACCCGAGTGTCCAAGACATGCGGCCGAAGGTCAGATGACACGATCACAAGGTCGATCATTGATCTCCGGCCTAGGGTGTCCTGGTACCACGTGTACTGATGGGCACCCTTATGCTTGAACATGCTGTTTGTTATGGACAGGCTGTGACTAGCACAGAAGTCCAGCAACAGGACACCACTTGAGTTCAGATCAGGGGGGCCATTCCTCCCAATCACGTCCCTCCAGGTATCACTGTCGTTGCCCACATGGGCGTTGAAGTCCCCCAGTAAAACTATGGAGTCCCCGGTCGGAGAACCTTCCAGCACCCCTCGCAGGGTCTCCAAGAAGGTTGGGTACTCCACACTGCCGTTTGGCCCATAAGCCGAAACAACAGTAAGACACCTATCCCCGGCCCGAAGGCACAGGGAAACAACCCTCTCGTTTACCGGGGAAAACTCCAGCATATGGCGGCTGAGCTGGGGGGCTATAAGCAAGCCCACCCCAGCCCGACACCTCTCACCATGGGGCACTCCAGAGACGAAGAGGGTCCAACCTCTCTCAAGGAGTTGGGTTCCAGAGCCCAGGCTGTGTGTGGAGGCAAGCCCGACTATCTCTAGCTGGTACCGCTCAACCTCCCTCACCAGCTCGGGCTCCTTTCCCCCCAGTGAGGTGACATTCCATGTCCCAAAAGCCAGATTCTTTGTCCAGGGTTTGGGTCGTCGGGGCCCCGCCCATGACTGCTACCCAAAACACATGGCACCGGACCCTTATGCTCCTTCCTGTGGGTGGTGGGCCTACGGGAAGGTTGGCCTACATCAGTCCCGCAGGCAAAGACTCGGCCACCAGGTGCTCGCCTGCGTGCCCCAACCCCAGGCCTGGCTCCAGGATGGGGCCCCGGTGATGCCAGTCCGGGCGACGTAACGGTCCTTGTTTTTATTTCCATAAGGGTCTTGAACCGCTCTTAGTCTGACCCATCACCTAGAACCCGTTTGCCTTGGGAGACCCTACCAGGAGCACTAGGCCCCTGACAACATGGCTCCTAGGTTCATTCGGGTACTCAAACCCCTCCACCACAATAAGGTGGCGGTTCAAGGAGGGGTAAAATTAGTTAAAGGTTACACATGTTCAGTTACACATGAACTGTATTGAGACTATACATGTATCGTCTCAGTGATTCTGAAGCCACCCTCATCCTCTGTACCCAGAAATGCAAACTATGGGAAATCTTCAATATAATCAGATTTCACAGATTAGTAAAATGTTTCATAATTTCACTTAATCACAAACTGGATCCTTCTTTCAACACAAGGAGATATACAACACCACAATGACAAATTTGTTCCAAATACAAGCACAGAAGTGTGTATATAAATATTCAATACATAATGCATGTATTTGCTGATTTATGAATTCTTTAATTCTTAATTTTAATAGTAGAGATTTCTATATGTGTAGCTAAAGCTAATGTTTGTGAAATCATTCCAACGTTTACTAGGATGGAAAATGTGTGCATTCAGTGTTTTGTCTCCACATACATGTATATGCTGTCCTGTGGAGCTAAATGCAGGCAGAGTGAATATCTATCACCAGCAGGAGATTGTTATCCTATGTGTATAATAGGTATGAAATGGTGATGCTTTAATAACTGAATTGAGTCATAAAGTAGTATAAGGTAACACCTAGCTAAAAAAAAGATTCTCATATTATATATTCTTTATTAAAGGAAGTTAGGTGAAATAAATTCTTGAATATCTGCATTAATAACAAAACTGTGGAAATTCTGTAGTTTTACCGCGACATAGTTTCTTCGTTCTTATCCTGAAGTTCTACTCCAGTGCAGATTTTTAGTGTTTTCCCTGAGCTTCTAAACACATTACCTCTCCAAAAAGCATCAATAAGTTAAAGATTATGTAGTATATGCAATACAGAGAGATTTTAGCCAAAGGATTGGGAAATACTGCATCCTTATAAACACCTTTTTGTAAAAATAAATAAATAAATAAATAATTTTGCTTTACTGTAGTGAATTTACAGTTTATTTGGGGATTTTGATGTATTAGTATATATTTACAGGCACAAAATTCTCAGCTAGTTTGTGAGCCCTGTACCCCAGGATTTTATTCTCCTGAATGTGTGAACTGCTCTAAATGAACTGAGTAAGTTATTTGTTTGTCATATAAGCTAAAATATTTTTTGTTTGGAAGTTGCATCTTTATCCTGTATCTTTCAGCTAGTGTTTTTCTTTGTTTAAATCTTTTTCATTTTTTCCTTCTTCAAGCTGTATGTTCAAAAATGAACCTGAGAACCAAGAAGGCCCTTCGATTAGAGATGTTCAATGAAGGAAAAGACATGGTCTCATAGAACCTTTTCTAACAGCTACAGTACTTTTACTGTAGTTGTAGTTCTATAATTGAATCAGAAAATAAAAAAGGGTTATATTCAGTTTTATTTAGCATTTAATAAACCTAAATATAACAAATATTTAAATTTATTTATTTTATTAATATTTTTCATTTTGTAGGTGACAAACAATTAAAGTAAGTGCTGACTAATGGTAAAATATTAAAATTCTAGCTCATTATGTGTTGCTCTCCACCACAAAATGGCTTACATTTTGACATGAGTCTTTCTGTAGAACTTTTCAAGTCAAGAAGGTTTTATTGTCATTTCAGCCATAAACACAGTGAAATGGTACACAGGTACACAGTGAAATGAAACAACGTATGCTACATAAAGCAGCACAGAGCTAAGGACTAAAATTAATTTGTCCTAGCCAACTTCAAATTGCACTTGCATTTATTGGCCTTTACTAAAAGGCTATTTTTGTCCTACATTTTACATTATTATACATGCTTACAGATATTGTGTTAGTAAATTAGCCTTTTGACTTTCCAGCACCAGATCTTCACCAGAACTAAACTGGGGGCAAGTAGGTTTGTTTTTACTTCTTCTTCTTTCTTCTTCTTTTTTTTTTTAATTTGCGATACTGGTATACAAAAGCATCAACAGTTTAGTGTCAGTGAAGACATAATAAAGTTGTAGTGAATTTATGTTGTATAAAATAAATTTTGACATACAGTTAATCTTGTAATCTATTATTTTCTTGTGTTTGTTTTACATCATAAGGCTGCTGTATGTACTTCTGACTTCTTAGACTTCTCCTAACACTCAGAAGGTGTTCCTATCTGTCTAAGTTCCTATAACAGTTGCAAGGTGGCACATCACCACATTACAGGTGCATCTCAATAAATTAGAATGTCGTGGAAAAGTTCATTTATTTCAGTATTTCAACTCAAATTGTGAAACTGTATTAAATAAATTCAATGCACACAGACTGAAGTAGTTTAAGTCTTTGGTTCTTTTAATTGTGATGATTTTTGCTCACATTTAACAAAAACCCACCAATTCTCAATCTCAACAAATTAGAATATGGTGACATGCCCATCAGCTAATTAACTCAAAACACCTGCAAAGGTTTCCTGAGCCTTCAAAAATGGTCTCTCAGTTTGGTTCACTAGGCTACACAATCATGGGGAAGACTGCTGATCTGACAGTTGTCCAGGAGACAATCATTGACACCCTTCACAAGGAGGGTAAGCCACAAACATTCATTGCCAAAGAAGCTGGCTGTTCACCGAGTGCTGTATCCAAGCATGTTAACAGAAAGTTGAGTGGAAGGGAAAAGTGTGGAAGAAAAAGATGCACAACCAACCGAGAGAACCGCAGCCTTATGAGGATTGTCAAGCAAAATCCATTCAAGAATTGGACTGAGGCTGGGGTCAAGGCATCAAGAGCGACCACACACAGACGTGTCAAGGAATTTCGCTACAGTTGTCATATTCCTCTTGTTAAGCCACTCCTGAACCACAGACAATGTCAGACGTGTCTTACCTGGGCTAAGGAGAACTAGACTGTTGCCCAGTGGTCCAAAGTCCTCTTTTCAGATGAGAGCAAGTTTTGTATTTCATTTGGAAACCAAGGTCCTAGAGTCTGGATGAAGGGTGGAGAAGCTCATAGCCCAAGTTGCTTGAAGTCCAGAATTAAGTTTCCACAGTCTGTGATTTGGGGTTCAATGTCATCTGCTGTTGTTGGTCCATTGTGTTTTTTTGAAAACCAAAGTCACTGCACCTTTACCAAGACATTTTGGAGCACTTCATGCTTCCTTCTGCTGACCAGCTTTTTGAAGATGCTGATTTCATTTTCCAGCAGGATCTGGCACCTGCCCACACTGCCAAAAGCACCAAAAGTTGGTTAAATGACCATGGTGTTGGTGTGCTTGACTGGCCAGCAAACTCACCAGACCTGAACCCCATAGAGAATCTATGGGGTATTGTCAAGAGGAAAATGAGAATCAAGAGACCAAGAAATGCAGCTGAAGGCCACTGTCAAAGAAACCTGGGCTTCCATACCACCTCAGCAGTGCCACAAACTGATCACCTCCATGCCATGCCAAATTGAGACAGTAATTAAAGCAAAAGGAGCCCCTACCAAGTATTGAGTACATGTACAGTAAATGTACATACTTTCCAGAAGGCCAACAATTCACTAAAATGTTTTATTTATTGGTCTTATGAAGTATTCTAATTTGTTGAGAGTGAATTGGTGGGTTTTTGTTAAATGTGAGCCAAAATCATCACAATTAAAAGAACCAAAGACTTAAACTACTTCAGTCTGTGTGCATTGAATTTATTTAATACACGAGTTTCACAATTTGAGTTGAATTACTGAAATAAATGAACTTTTCCACAATATTCTAATTTATTGAGAGGCACCTGTATAAGGGGGGAAAAAAGTTGACAACCACTCAAACAAAAATGGGGTGCCATTTTTTGCCTTATTTTTATTTAGTGTCTTATTAACTAAATGAGAGACATACAATAGTCAGTCCACTGTGTGTATTACACGACAGACATGGCTGTTAAAGAGGAACTGTGAAGGCTAAGGCAAGATCTGGAAACATGATAAGTCTCAGACTGACCTTTGCTCATATGCTGGCCAAAAAGGAGAAACAAAACCTATGAGTGGTGTTACACAAGCACATGATCTCCATGGAAGTATCATTAAAAGGAAACTTGGAGATTCAAGTAAAAACACTTTGGCTGAAATCACCAAAAGTATGTTAGGGGTTAAAACGAGCAGTCTAGGGCCCTGTCCACACGAACGCGGGTATTTTCAAAACCGCAGTTTTTTTATGCGGTGTTTCGGTTCGTCCACACGCAAACGCAGCATCAGGTCACTGAAACCGAACATTTTTGAAAACTCCTGAAAGGGTGAAGATTTTTAAAAACCCCGGTTGCAGTGTTATCATGTAGACTGCTGAACCGGAGATTTTTTGGCTTGTGACATCGGCGTACGCGCCGTCGTCTCCTTTGTTTGACGTCAGATTGTGCGCCGCTATCTCCTTTTTTAAATTTTATTAAATGCTATTATTATAATAAAAACAATTTGACATTGAAGCATTCAGTATTTGAACAATTCAAACAAAATAAGGCACAGAACAGGTTCACAAAACAAGTACACTATAGCAGGGTGCGATTTGTGGAAAAAACAGAGGGGGGGATGTTTTGAAAGTAAGGCTGATATACTGCTCTGAATTCTCTTCATTTTTCACTTATTTTGCTAGTTGTATTTTTCACGCTGACATTTACTGTTAGTTGGTGCTAACAGTTGGTGCGGAGCGGGAGTGTTGATAGTGAAAGTCCGTTTCTGGTATTATTATTTTTTGCGCTAACCGTGTTTCACTTAGATATATTTGTTAAAACATTTGAATATTTTATTTTAAGGCATTTTATATAATCTATTTTTGAATAAGCATTAATGACTATATTGGTGGGGGGGGGGGTAAATCGCACCCTGTACTATAGTATTAATAGGGTATTGTATGATCATGAACAAGTCAATCAACAGAGAGACGGAGAAAACAATTAATATAAAAACAAAGCAAACAAAAAAGGGGGAGGTGCTAGAGTGTCCATTTAATCTTTCTTAATAATGTTGAATTCACGGCATATGTTAAGAAGTTTTATTCCATTTTTATGCACATGCGTTAATGAACGCTATCTCCTTTGTTTTCATGAAACAAGTGTGTGTTAGCCTAGCGGAACCGCTAATAACATTTTTCTCAGGCTTCTGATTGGCCAACATGGCTTTACGGTTGAGATTATATCGCCACCTGTTGGTGTGGCATGCTCTTGACAGCGCTTCAGACCGTGTTTTTGCGTTTTCATGTGGACGGAGATTTTTTTGAAACCGTGTTTGTGT
This sequence comes from Hemibagrus guttatus, assembly GCA_033459395.1. Lineage (NCBI taxonomy): Eukaryota > Metazoa > Chordata > Actinopteri > Siluriformes > Bagridae > Hemibagrus > Hemibagrus guttatus. The sequence goes on from JAUCMX010000007.1 coordinate 22,436,301, forward strand.
GGACGAGATTTACTTTAAAAACAAAGGAGGAAAAACTCCGTTTTTAAAAATGCCCGTGTACGTGTGGACTACACCTAGAAAGCCATCGTACCTTGTAGGCCACTACTCCTTTAAGAAAACATTAATAGGCGTACTTGAGCCAGAGCCAAAAAGCACACTGCGCAACTGACGGACATTATGTAACGACAGCTTTAAAAACAACTACCTCAAAGATATGGCGCCAGATTAGCGCCATAAGTATCGTACTCATAATAATAATAATAATAATAATAATAATAATAATAATAATAATAATAATAAATGTAAAAAATAACACGCGAATCACAGATTTGAAAATACCAATTTAAAAAAATAAAACAAACAAGCAACAACAAAAAAGAAGTCGAAACACTAGGAATTAAAAAGAATCTTTTATTTTCCGTGGTTACTTTATTCGGATGTTTGTTTTTTCTGCTACTTTTTGCTCGTTATTTAATTTTCTGTTCGCTTCAGTTTTCTGTGTTCTTTCCAGGATGCTAGTGTTTGTTATTCTGAAAATCTCAAGTAGAGTTTTATGCAGATTAGGGGCGGGATAAAAGTCTTCATTGGTCCAGTGCTTCTCAACCTACTTCCCTTCTCTAGCCAAGCAGTAAAGTGACGTCACTGACGTGCGACTCTGTCGCTTAGTGTTTGAACCTGTCTTGAGCAAGTGAGAAGGTTTAATTAATACGCTTAAAGCTTCTTATATGTTTGGCTATTGTTGTATCGTGTCAAACCTCCTGTTATTATGCTATAGAGTATTTTAATGAACTGGACAAGTGTATCATTATACAATCATTACCATCATAGAATAGAGTTATTGTTGCTCAAACAGTAGGGTAGTGCGTTAGCAGCACTAAGCTCATGTGTTCAGTTTCATCATGACGAAATGTATAGCTTTAAAGTAATGTAATTCGCTTTGTGTTTACTAGATAGAATGTTTCGAGGTGGTTTCTTATCTCTGTATTAACCCAGACTCTTAATCAGAGTCCTGCATCAGCGCGTCCACAGGCTCAGGCCAGTCAGATACAGGGGCAGCAGGATCAGAGACGGACACATGCACGCACTGATCAGGACATGACCAGTGCATACTGGTGGTGTAATGAAGCATAGATTCCCTGTGCAATGTTTTCAAGATGACCGTCAATAAAAGCTAGATTTGCAGTTTTATATGAGTATATGAAAGTCTGCTGCATTACCCTTTGTCATTTTTAGCTCTTTCCCCGATATTTTCAGGAGGCAGACTGCCTGTGAAAAAAAGAATAAACACTACTTCCAAAAACCAGGAAAGATAAAAGCTTTAGTCTGAATGTTCAGGGCTGCCATTACAGTAGTGTTCTTGCTGATACAAGATGTACTTGTCTGATTTGTAAAATACATGTTTTTTTTGTTGTTTTTTTGCATAATGTTTTAAAAGTATTCAACTCTGCACTTCTATTTCTGCACATTGCAGTAGTTTTATTGCTGCAGTTTTTTATAATACTGTGTCGAGGGCTGTTTCTGTTATTGTTCTGTCCTATGTTGAAAAAAAGAAAGAAATGTAATAGTTTTATTAAAGCAGTGGCTGTTGCTGTTTCATATTAAGGCCAGAGAGAGCTGTTCATTCATATTGTAACAATGTCTTCTTGTCAGAATAAAAAAACTGTCAACTCAAAATAACCCTTTAAATTGGCATTTATTTCTAGACTCTTTATTTCTGTCTGTGTGCTAGAGATAGATCAACATCATTATGGAGGTGCATGCCACCATAAAAGCATCAGAAGTATTTAGGGTTATTAGATGTAAGCATTGTAGAGTGATGCTATAAATTTAATTAAAACACATTTATTCCACAATTTGTTTAAAACTAATAACTACAGAGCTCATCAAAAGTCTCAGGATGGGGAGTTTGGATCAGTGGCAGTCTAAACTGTGCATGTGGCCACAGCATACACTCAGTCTCTGGGAGCATAACCCCGGCACTCTGCTCCGCTACTAAGAAAGCAATGTTATTACCTTCATCCACACTGTGAAGCTCCTACATGCACTAAACAACTGGAACATTTAAGAACCACTTTAGACAAATTACAACTGATTCCTTTCACAATCAACGCATCTAACTAAAGTAACTAACTTAGTTCCAGTGAAAGGAACTCTTAATTCTTCAGCATACCAAGACATTTTCATGCTCCCAACTTTGTAGGAACAGTTTGGGGATGACCCCTTCCTGTTCCAACATGACTGCACACCAGTGCACAAAGCAAGGTACATAAAGACATGGATGAGAGAGTTTGGTGTGGAGGAACTTGAGTCCTGACCTCAACTGGATAGAACACCTTTGGGATGAATTAGAGCGGAGACTGTGAGCCAGGCCTTCTCATCCAACATCAGTGTCTGACTTCACAAATGGACTTCTTGTGGAATGGTCAAAAATTCCCATAAACATACTCCTAAACTTTGTAGAAACCTTCCCAGGTTGAAGCTGTTATAGCGGGCCAGCTCCATATTAAATTCATGTGCATGTAAAGGCAGATGTCCCCAAACTTTTGGCAATATATTGTAGCTGTGCGTAATCACCCATCTTCTCACTTGCTCAACACCAGTGGTGGGCAAAGTACACATCTGTACTCAAGTGAAGGTACAAATACCCTAGTTAAAATGTTACTCTGGGAAAATTCCTCAGTCTGAATTTCTACTTGAGTTACAGTACAAAAAGTACTTGTATCCAAATGTACTTAAGTAAAAAAACAAACAAAAAAAAAGTACTACATTTATCCTAGCTCTAATGTTGTAATTTTTTAGTAATTAACTATTAATTTTATGTGAGAGAATCTGTCTCCCACAATGGAAACATGGGGCTGAAAAATAGCAGGACTTGAGATCAATTAGGTTTTCCTGTTAAGATTCATGTTATGCTTAAGATAATAAATTAAAACCTGATAAAACACTTTACCATGTAGATGTTGAAATGACATTTGATTGTGTGTGTCCCAGTGTTTACAGGGCACAGGTATTTGTGCATGGACACTACACAGGAAAAAGGACAGGGTCCTTACAGTTTTAAATAAATGACAAGCGAGGATCTAAGCAGATTCACTTTAACAGAAACTTGCTGCTTTACAGATTCAGAGAAAAAAGTTCAAATTAAGCAGTGTCAATATTTTATTTAGTAACTAATGGCTTGGTGTGATGTGCAATTACAGTATTTCTGCACTAATCTTATTCTGCTTTACATAGAAAAAACTATGAAAAAGAAATTTTACTAGGTGACTGGTCAAATATCAACAATAAAAGTTTAACAATAAAAAAGACATTTATTTATTATTTTATTTACAGTATTGAAAGAATAAAAGTACAAGATGCAGGTGTCAAAAAAATTAATTATACAATTAGCTTTATACTGTATATAATTATACAGTATAAGCAAACTTAACAAAATATGTAATTAAATAACAATAGACATATAGACGTAACCAACAAATAAACAAACAAAATATAAGGGGGGGTAGAAAAAAAAAACTATATAGCAGGAAAAAAATCAGTGTTCCATTGATTAAATCAGAATGTCAACACAATAGCAGAGAAGATTTATGGTTTTCTAGCAGAAAAGATTTTTTTGTGCTTGTTGCAAGTTTTATATGCTTGTACAAATATATGTATAATTTTTACATAATAAAAATACATAAATAAATAGAATAAAAGATTACCATAAGCATGTGGAGCTTATCTGCACTTCTACACTGATTTATCCTTGTTTAAACCAGTAATAAAATCTCTAAAAGCCCCGAAAAAAATAAAAAATATAAAAATAATAATAAAATAAATTACAAGAGCCGCTTTCCAAATCGGCAAGTGGTTCCCCGCGAAGTAAACTGCACAGGGAGCAGGAGCACACGTTAAAGTGCACTGGGACACAGGCCCGAGGAATCGGTAATCCATTGCTCTTCCTGTAATAGCCCGGAAGTTAATACCTGAATTTTTTCAACCTGAATTTGTGAGGTTGAAAAATAATGAAGATTGTATTTTTTTGTAAATGCTGAAAAGCAGAAAAATTCAAACTTCTTTTTTTGTGACAAGTTTTTATTCAGTTCATGTGATTCAATATGCTATTTTGCTTTCAGGAATTTTGGCACTATTATACTTCCATATAAGTCCCTATAAAAAGTTAAGCGTGCTTATACAGTATTATTCTGCTATAAAATTATGTTGTTATGTTGTCATAATTATATTATGTTATGTTGTCATGTTTGATCATTAAGCAAAACGTATACAGGTAGCAAACGTAGTGTGTGTAAATAGTGCCATTTGCACTAACCCATTTGTTTTGAGTTTTCTGTTTGTTATTGTATTAGTTATCACAGTATGCATTTTGGGCTGGTATCTTTTTTTTTTTTTTTTTTTTATGGGCGGGTTTTAAGCTGCAGTTGGGCTAGAAATCTTCAGTCCAATCTGGCAACACTGCTCGGAATTGGTGGGCCATGCTCTCATTCGCACACACTGCATTTAATGAAAACAAACCGATAAGTTGGTTCAGAAACACTGCACGCTGTAGCTCGGTTTGCTGTGCTGTAATTGCACAAATGCCTTTTTTTTAAGTAACGACAGATGCGGGATAATGTAGCGGAGTACGACATGTTACTACAAATTGTAGTGGAGTGAAAGTAAAAACTCTCAAGAATGTTTTATACTTTACTAAAGTACAGATACTGGAAAAAGATACTTAAGCTCAGTAACGAATTATGTTTATTTCGTTACTGCCGGACACTGCTCAACACACTACTGACCGCTCGCTCGCCAGTGACGTCACTTCATCCATTGGCTAGAGAGGGGCTGTCGGAGACCCAGTGGACCAATGGGAGGGGTTTATCCGCCTCACTACAGCTCAAAGCGGGACTTTTTGAAACAAGCTTGGAAAGAAGAGCAAAGAAAACTGAAGTGTGTGTTTATTTCTTTTAGTATTTATTGTTTTTAAAATTCTGTATTCAATTCTATAATTCGCGCGTATTACATTTTTTCCGATACGTATCGCGATTTCTCCAGGAGACGACAGATGGTAATAATTTAATTTACTACTAACTAACAGTGCTATAATTTTAAATATAATGTTTTATAATATTTAAGGATAACAGCAACATGTACTGCTTATATATATATAGGATGACGGCGGGTAAATTCAAGGTAAAACTTTCTGCCAAATTCTTTAAACATTTAAAGAATCACAATGACAGATCACCTCTATACTGCAAAACTAAAAAAGTCATACAACATTATTTCCGTTTTATTACATTTCAAAATAACAACGTACCTTTAAATCATACAAAATAATTAAAAAAAATACATCACTAGACAGTGTAGCAAAGGAATGACGAATGTGCTGATGGAAGAGAAATCCCAAAGCACTACAATAAACTGCTCTTTCCCGAGACGTTCATTTCTGCTTACTTACTTTGTCGATTTCTTGTGAATTAATTTCAACAAGCTTTATAGGCATGACCATATACATGTACACTGTCAGTTGACTGTATGCAGTGTTGCTAGATTGGACTGAGGATTTCCAGCTCAATTGCAGCTTAAAACCCGCCCATTAAAAAAAAAAAACAGCTCAAAAATGCATACTGTGATAACTAATACAACAACAAACAGAAAACCCAAAACAAATGGGTTAGTGCAAATGGCACTATTTATAAAAACACACACACACCGTTAGCTTCCTGTATACGTTTTGTTTAATTATCAAACATGACAACATAATTTTATAGCAGAATAATAGCGTATAAGCACGCTTACCTTTTTATAGGGACTTAACGCAGGGAATCCTCGCAGAACTCATGAGATCGTCTCTTGAAATATCATAGAACGGGTCACTCTCCTATTCTTTTCGGTAGGACTTTCTACATTTACCCCACTTTGGCAAAAGATGATGATGATGATGATGATGATGAAGAAAACACTTGGCTTAACGCGTACAGCGATTACAACAACCCGCCAATCAAGATTGAAGCCTGATTGGACAGGACTCTCCTGAACCTTACTGGCTAAACTGAACCATATAATTAAAACGTCAACATTACATATTATACTTTATTGTAAAGTTCGTTTGAATGGAAAATTAATAAAATATCATGTTTATAGTCAAAAATAAAAACCCGCCAGCTGCACCAGAAACCAGCCCAGATTTTACCGACCCGCCCAATGCATTTTGTTTCCGGTTAAACGTGACCAAAAGAATTGGGCGGGGACCAAACGTACGAGTATACACCAAAAGTATGAGTTTACATGAAAGGACACACAAAACATTTACATAAACAAAGCCCCAAAACATAACCACTGCAACACAAACACCCAAAGTCACACATGCATTTCAGTCACTGCTGTTTGGAAAGGAGAGAAAGAAAGGAAACCTTATCTGTCCTATTGTCTATATAGTAATCCGAATGTCCTTTACATTAATGTCCGTTGTGCTAGCTGCACAACGAGATGAAGAGAAATTGAAGAAATGCCAGTTGAAACCTAGAATAATGAACCATAATCCAACTGAGATCCAATCACCGTGTGCTAAAGTGTAGGTCTATCTGCCGCCGACCTCCATCTGCTCCTGTGGTAGATTGAAAAGCCTTAGCCTTAAGACATAGTCTTTAGACCAAACACATCCAAAGTGAAGACAATACTTCCCTCTCCCCAAACCATACACTTCTTCCTCTTCCTCTTGGGGTTTTATGGCAGTTTACACCAACGATTATGGAGCATTACCGCCTCCTACTGCTTTGGAGTGTGGATCAAGTTTTAGATTCTATCCATTAGCCCAATATTTCTCAAATAATCAAAAAAATATTTTATTTATCCTCCTTGTAGTTCCCATAATTGTCTCCACTCCAAATTCTTTTATTCCAGCCCTAATTAATGTGTATCTTGGCAATTCCAAAATGAACTGAATCACAGTTTCCACAACCTGACAGTGTCCACAGATTCCAGTATGATGCTGATCTAACGTGTTTGGGTTTAACTTTGAATGTCCTAGTCGTATTCTGTTAATTATGATCTCCTGTCTCCTTGATCTGTCATACTCACTTCTTCGCTCTCTTTACCTGACTATATACAAGAGGGGGAATGCAGCATAGAGCCCCGCTAGTGCATGGTAGTGACATTGCAATTAAAAGGCTCGGTAGACAAGTTCTGGGTATTTACAGTGTAGTGAAAGTGCTTGGATGTGCATGAAGGTGACTAGGTCAGTGCGTTGTGGAAAATGGAGTTTAGTGCAGATTCTGGTGTAGAGAAGAGAGGTTAAGAAAGTGCTTGGTTAGTAACATTGGTTGAATGATTTTAAATTATGGTTCTTGACTCTCACAGGTGGTAAAATGACCATATGATATATACTCAAAACAGCTAAAAGTCTAAAGCAAAATTAAATACTTTTATACTCATTTTTTTTTTTAACTTTGTCACATTGAGCTTTTGCCGTTGTGTACACAAAATGAAATCAGTGCATTTTTTCAAACCAGTTGTTTATAAATGTGCTTGATTCTTTGCTGGAAATTGAACACTGTGTTTTTACATGACAGAATTCTGAAAATTCTGTTTGTCTTTTTTTAGATCCCTCTCCAACAAATCTGAATGACGTCTCATCAGCACTTTCAGAATGGTTTCCAGTTTGAATCATGCTTTTATTGTCATTGTTTTTCTATTCCTGAATATTGAACTTTGTGTTTGCGCTTGTGCACGAGCCGAATATGAGATAAATGGAGAATGCTGCCCCATGTGTCCATCTGGTAATGATATTTAATATCGAATTATGATCTAGAAATATATGAATAAATAGGTGCAAGTACACATTTACCATACACTAAAGTAGATAAATGCAAATCAGTCTCTATGATAGTAACTGATTGCTCAGCTTATCTTTCATATATTTTTAGGAAGTCGTGTTTTTAGACATTGCACTGAAGTCAGCAGCACAACATGTAAACAGTGTGTTGGCTCAACTTACACGGATGAACCCAATGGCCTTCCAATGTGTATTAGCTGTACAGTGTGTGAAGCTGGTAAATCTTTCATTTTGAATGTTATGTGCAGTATGTATTTACAATATTTATTAAGGGTGTTAGATGTTCTATATTTAAAAAATGTATTCATTTTTTACAGGACAAGGATTAAGAGTAAAAACCGCCTGTACACAGAATTCAGATACAGTTTGTGAGCCGCTGGAGGGATTTTACTGTACTGATGGATACCAGGGCAGCTGCAGATATGCTGTGGAACACAGAAAATGCAGCCCTGGACAACACATAAAGCAGAAAGGTTGGTGTAATGCATTTTTGTTAATTGCATTTCTGTAGCATAAATCTTCCCAGTTGCACTTCAGTAGCTCTAAATCACTGCATTGCAGGAGCTTGGTTTAGTTACTGTTGACTCAGCTGCAAGTGTGTCTTTGCAGGAACAGCATTAAAAGATACTGAATGTGCAGCGTGTGCAGATGGTACCTACTCCAACGGCTCCCTTGAAATGTGCAAACCACATTCAAAGTGAGTGTTCACTTGTCCCATGTTAGCAAATGATCAGTACATGAACATTGCATCAGTAGTGAACACGACAGTGTTATTTTTTACTCAGCGTAGGATTTTTTAGAACAAAACTACCAAACAAAAAAACATGTCAATAAACCTGAACAAATTTATTCTGTGCCAAAACTGTTATGTTCACCTTTTCTATCTATGATGTGCCAATGTACATCACATATCTGACTTTACTTTGGTAGATGTGAAGATTTGGGACTTATAGAAATAAAACCAGGAACAAATTCTTTGGATGCTGAATGTGGAAAAAAACCTCCAGTAGCTTTAATAGCTGGAGTCATAGCTGGAGTGCTGACTACAGTTTTGGCAGTAGCTGGAGCACTGTTTTTTGTAATAAGATGTAGATGCACACATAGAGGTAAGTTGCATATTAATTTAAATAAAGTTTTTATTTAGATTTTAAATGTTTAAATTTCAATCAATTAATTGATTCAATCAAAGTTAAATTTTTACATTGAAAACCTTTTTGTAACTCAAACTATGTTTAAAATCAGCTGATTCTGCTGAGAAAATGGGACTTTCATACAAACACACACATGTAAGTATTGGTTTAATGTTACAGGTAATATTCTAAATATTTTCTATTCATGAAAATTTAATTAGGTAGAGTGTAGTAAAAAGGAAAATATTAAATTTTAGATAATTATTGTTAATTGTTGTTGTTGTTCTTCTTCTTCTTCTTTCAGCTGCTCCCTGTTCAGGGTCGCCACAGCAGACCAACTGGTCCGCACAAGTTTTACGCTGAATGCCCTTCCTGACGCAACCCTCCCATTTTTATCCGGACTTGGGACCGGCACTGCATCCAGTGGCTGGGGTTTGTGCATTGGCTGGGAATTGAACCTTCCGCATGGTAGGCGAGGACCTACCACTAAGCCACCAATGCCCATTTTTAGATAATATGATGTAAAATTTTTAAAAAGTAATATGATATTTCCATCCATTTTCTATACCTGCTTATCGTACTACTGGGTCACAGAGAACCAGGAGACTATCAGCACAAGGCAGGGTACACCCTGGACAGGAAGCCAGTCTATCACAGGGCCCAATCACACAGAGGGCCCAATCACACACACACACACACACACACAAACACACACACTACAGACAGTTTTTAGTCATGCCAATAAACCTACAATGCATGTCTTTGGACTGCGGGAGTACCCAAAGGAAACCCCAGAGGAACATGGAGAACATGCAAACTCCACACACACATCGTGGAGGTAGGAATCGAACACACCAACCCTGGAGGTGTGAGGCAAACCGATATGATATTTAAATCTTGCAAATCTTTGTTTCCTATCTTGTTCTGGAATGGTTGTGTGTGCCTTTAATCACCCTGGTTATGAGGCATCTCCAGCTGAATATGACCTTGAAAAACAACCTTGTGACCCACAGGAACATGAGTTCACACACACACTGGATATGATGTAACACCATTCCACTACAGAGTGTTAGACAAATACAGCATGATCTGTATGGAAGCATCATCAAAAAGGAAAGCCAGATGTCAGAAATCAGAAAAAGTTTTGTAGACTTGTTGAGTAAAAACGTTTTGGCCAAAATCACCAAAAGTATGTTAGGAGCTAAAACATGAGCAGTCTAGAAAGCCATCGTACTTTTTTAGGCCACGTCTACTGCTCTTTAAGGAAAACATGAGAAGATTAGAACAGCCAGCTCTTATGGCCCCCAACTGGCCCTTCACTAATATCAGTAGGAGCCTTCACTTTACTACCTTTGAGGCTGTACCCACCTTGAGGTCCGGACCTCGGTATTTTTCCAATAACAAAAGTTGTAAAATAATTACCTTATATTAATTCTGCTTTGGTGCTGCAAGGATAAAAAGCCAAGATAACAGATCTTCTCATCTGAGATGCCTCAGCGGTCTTACATCGCTCATCAATGTCAAAGTATTTGTGATGATGGCCAATTTAATAAAAGTAGGCGGGGTTTATGTTCACAGACACTGAGTGTAAAAATTCCAGCTGAAACAACGTCTCTCCAGGAAAAGACCCTGGTGCTACATAGACAACATATAATTACAAAACAGAAACCACAACACAAAGCTAGGGACAGAAGTTTGTCTTAGCTACATAAAGTGCAATGTGTGCAACCAGGTGCAAAGACAAGACAGTGCAAAAAACAACACAAGACAGGACACGTAGCGCCGAAAAACATGTGCAACAAGACAAAATGGAATGTGCAAACACAAGAAATTGTAAAAAACAGGTATCTAATAACATATGTTTGTAAACATATACAGTATATAGCAGCAGGACAGTGGATTGTGCAAAAATGGCAGTATCAGCGGTTGAATTACTGCAAATAATATGTAAACGTTATAGTTTGAGTCAGTTCACACAGGAGAGTGTGTGTGTATGTGTTTGAGAGAGAGAGAGAGAGAGAGATGATATAGTTCAGTTCTGGGTGTTGAGGACCCTGATTGTTTTGAGGAAAGAATCTGAGTGCCCGAATGCTTCAGGGACACCTTTCTAGATGGCAGGAGGGTGAAGAGTGTGTGTGAGGGGTGTGTCATCCGCGGATGCAGTGTGTGGTGTAAATGTCCGTGATAGAGGGGAGAGAGACTCCAATTATCTTATCAGCTGTCCTCACTATCCGCTGCAGGGTCTTGTGATCCGAGACGGTGCGATTCCCAAACCAGGCAGCGATGCAGCTGCTCAGGATGCGCTCTATGGTCCGTTTGTAGAACATGGTCAGGGTTGGTTGGGGGATAGGCTTTCCTTAGCCTCTACAGGAAGTAGAGATGCTGCTGGTCTTTGTGATGAAGCTGGTGTTGAGTGACCAGGTGAAGTTCTCCGCCCGATGAGCACCAAGGAATTTGGTACTCTTGACAATCTCCACAGAGGATTCGTCGATGAACAGCAGAGAATGGCCACTATGTGCTCTCCTAAAGTCAACAAGTAATTGTTGGCTTTACACCAGGCTGTTAGCCGTTTGCACCCCCTCTCGGTATGCTGACTTGTCATTCTTGCTGATGAGACCCACCACGGTCGTCTCATCGGTGAACTTCATGATGTGGTTCGAGCTGTGCATTGCTGCACAGTCGTGAGTCAGCGGAGTGAACAGTAGTGGGCTGAGCACACAGCCCTGAGGGGACCCAGTGTTCAGTGTGGTGGTGCTGGAGATACTGTTCCCAATCCGTACTGACTGAGGTCTCCCAGTCAGGAAGTCCACTTATCTAAAATGATTAGACATGAATATCAGCTAACCCAATATTTACATTATTCACTTACACAGATGACAATGAAAAGACATCTCAAAAGCTCAGCTTTGGGAAGGGAATAAATACAGGGAAAGAGAAGGTGACTGCGATAAAGAGAAAGAGAGATGGAGACAAGAGAAGTCCAGGTAGGCCTACTGCCCACTGTGCCCAGGATGGGATTAGCATTCTTACAATCATGTCATAATTACCACAGAGATTTATGATCTTTTTTAATTGCAGTGGAAACTGTAGGTTCAATTTAACAACACCACAAACACTATATATATATTTTGTCATAATACTATTATTGAATAAATATATTTTTGTGCCAGATTAAGATGGTTTGGACATGTTCAGAGAAGGGAGAGTGAGTATATTGGTAGGAGAATGTTGGACATGAAGCTGCCAGGCAGGAGGCAAAGAGGAAGGCCAAAGAGGAGGTATATGGATGGAATTAATGAGGATATGAAGCTAGTGGGTGCAAGTGTTGAAGATGCAGAAGATAGGGATAGGTGGAGAGAGATGATTCGCTGTGGCGACCCCTGAAGGGAAAAGCCGAAAGAAGAAGAAATATTTTTGTAAATATAACTGGTCTGTTTTAACAAGAAACATTCCAAGAATGCTGATATTTCACCAGTATTTCACCAGTAGATCTGGGATTTTTCACTTTTGTGTCACTCTTTGGTCAGTGTTTGCACGTTTCATGTATACTGACAGTCTAAATAGCGTTAAGTTTAGCGCAACTTTCATAGATAATCCATTAGGTGGCGATAAATGACTCTTTATGTGTGAGTAACTAAACCTTTCATTGTACAAAAACGTTGACTAATTAAAGAAGTAAACAAGTTGCTAAAATTGTTTGATTTTTGATGATTATAGTCTGGAGACAGAAGAATTGCATTGGCATTTGATTAAAATCCATTCAAAAATAATCCTTGAAATATTTCTTAAGGCCATTCCTGTTTGGGATGTTATTGTGTACTGTCAAAAATAAACAAACATCTCTATTTACAGTTTGTAGTGTGGATCATGCATAGTAAAATTTTATTTGATTCTCATGTTTAAGATTCTGTTATCTTGAAAAATAATTTATGCTACTACTGCCCACTTGGTTTACACCTATATTGTTATCCAAGATATGAGCCTCAAAACATCTTAAAATGCACACATGTATGAAAATGTGAAAATCAAAACAGAAAATCAAATGAAAATCAAAATTTGCTCCAGGGAGCATGCTCCCGAAACCCCCTACCAATCTCCATTTTGGGACCTCGGTATTTAGAAAAACCTGTGTACGGCCCTGATTACGAAGGAATAACGACAATAACAGCCAAGGAACTTTGTTAGAACTATATGTGAACTCTATTGCTGCACTAGTAGCCTAACAAAACAAAATCTATAGATTTCTTGTTCTGATATGACAAAAGAAAACCACTTCAGCTCACCAGAACACAGCTACCACTCATCCATTTGCGGCAATGAGGTCGGAGAAATAGATGATTCAAGTTCATCAACAGCTTCTGATGGTGTCAAAAACACAGTTACACACAGATGCTTTTTGGCCGCTTGGTATCAGTCAATTAATACACTTACTGCCAACTACTGGAAGTTTTAGTTTCTTATTTAGAGTATAATTTTATTTTATAAATCTAGTGTTATCTTGCACACTATACACTAATAATGCCTTTTATACTATAAATCTAACTGCACTTGCACTTCTTGGCCCTTACTAAATGGCTATTTTTGTCCTACAGTTTACATTATTATACATGCTTACAGATCGTTTGTGTTAGTAAATTAGCTTTTTTTTTTTTTTTTTAGACTTTTGACTTTCCAGCACCAGATCTTAGCAACTAAACTGGGGGCAAGTTGGTTTGTTTTTACTTTTTTTTTTTTTTCCTCTTTAATTTGTAATACATGCAAAAGCATCAACAGTTGTGAGTCAGTGAAGACATAATAAAGTTGTAGTGAATTTGTGTTGTATAAAATAAATTTTGACCTTCAGTTAATCTTGTAATTCTTGTGTTTTTGTTTTACATCACAAGGCTGCTGTATGCACTTCTGACTTCTTAGATGACTTCTAACACTCAGAAAGTGTTGTTCAAGCTCCTAGAACAGTTGCATGATGGCACATTACAGGTTTATATTAAGTGTTCATTGTTAACTTGCAAGGAAAAAAAGCTGACAACCACTCAAACCAAAACAGCATACAATTTTTGCCTTATTATTATTATTATTATTATTATTATTATTTAGTGTCTTATTAACTAAATGAGAGACATAAAATAGTCAGGTGAGAAAACAACTGTTATGTCCACTGTGCGAATTACACGTCAGACATGGCTGTTAAAGAGGAACTGTGAAGGTTAAGGCAAGATCCGGAAACATGATAAGTCTCAGACTGACCTCTGTTCATATGCTGGCCAAAAAGGAGAAATAAAACCCATGAGTGTTGTAGCGCCGTTGTCCTGCAGAGTGTTACACAAATACATGATCTCCATGGAAGCATCATCAAGAAGGAAACTTGGAGACTTGTTAAGTAAAAACGCTTTGGTCGAAATCACCAAAAGTAGCATATGTGTTTATTATTAAACAATACTACATAAAAATGCTCTTGCAAAATGTGTTATTCTTGCTTACCCCTCTCCTAAATTAACCTATGATGTTAAGGGCTCAGCCCCTGATGTTTTCAAATCCCAGAAACGCCCCTGGGCCACGCCCACTGCTTCTTTAGGAACACAAGAGTTTTTAGGAAACAAAGCGCACTGCGCAACTGACGGACATTACGCGACGAAAATACAGCTTTAAAAACTACAACAATGAGCAGCTTTTCATCGGTGATTTCTCCAGGAGACGACAGAACTGTAAGAATTTAATTTACTAGTAACTGACAGTGCAAAAAAATATATTTGAAATTGTTATATTTAAGGATAACAATAACATGTATTACTTATATATATAGTATGACGGCAGGTAAAGCGTTTTGCCAAATTCTTTAAAGAAACATTTAAAAAAAAAAAAATCACTTAATGATAGATCACCTCTATATTGCAAAACAAAAAGGCATACAACATTATTTTCCCCTATTACATTTAAAAGTAATTTAATGTACCTTTGAATAATAAAATTAATAAATAATAAAATACTTCACTAGAAAGTGTAGCTAGGAATGGTAAATGTGCTGATGGGAAAGAGAAATCCCAAAGCACTACAATAAGCTGCTGTTTTCCAGGACGTTCATGTCAGCTTACACAATTTGTTTTCCTTAACAGCTGATTGTGTGCTTGTTTGTGTGTTTGCGTACCTTTATCTCCGATCACCTTAGGCTACCTTCTAAAAAGTAGTTCTGTGGCAAAGGTTAATGGTAAATACACTAATTAAAACAGTAATTAAGTAGCTCAAAAATGAACAACGGGGGGCACGGTGGCTTGGTGGTTAGCAGGTTTGCCTCACACCTCCAGGGTTGGGGGTTCGATTCCTGCCTCCCCTGTGTGTGGTTTGCATGTTCTCCCTGTGCTTCGGGGGTTTCCTCCCCCAGTCCAAAGACATGCTTGGTAGGTTGATTGGCATCTCTAAATTTGTCTGTAGTATGTGTGTGCCCTGTGATGGGTTGGCACTCCATCCAGGGTGTATCCTGCCTTGATGCCTGAGATAGGCACAGGCTCCCCGAGAATAAATCAGTTAAGTGGTAGACAATGACAATGGCATAACATTATGATCACCTGCCTTATATTGTGTTAGCCCCCCTTTTGCTGCAAAAACAGCCCTGATCCGTCAAGGCATGGACTCCAATAGATGGCATGGGCACCTGACTGCAGCTATGCAGCCCCATAAGCAACAAACTGTGATGCACTGAATGCACTATCAGAACCAGCATTAACTTCTTCAGCAATTTCAGCAACAGTAGCTCGTCTGTTGGATCAGACCACACCAGCCAGCTTTTGCTCTCCATGTGCATCATGAGACCACCCATGGCCCTGTCACTGGTTCACCACTGTTCCTTCCTTGGGCCACTTTTGATAGATACTGACCACTGCAGACTGGAAACACCCCACAAGAGCTGCTGTTTTGCAGATGCTGTGATCCAGTTGTCTAGCCATCACAGTTTGGTCTTTGTCAAGCTCACTCAAATCCTTACGCTTGCCCATTTTTCTTGCTTCTAACACATCAACTTTGAGGACAAAATGTTCACTTGCTGCTTAATATATCCCACCCGCTAACAGGTGTCATGATGAGGAGATAATCAGTTATTCACTTCACCTGTCAGTGGTCATAATGTTATGTCTGATCGGTGTATGCAGGCCTAGTGATTATTTGAGTTTTTAGTTTTGAGGTTAGTTTTGAAGACTTAATATGCTTTAAAAGCAAAAGTATTAGAAAAGCCTACAGAATTACCTCAGACATCAGAATTATGCAGTTTTGCTAAATTTTTTTAAGAAATTAACTGAGAACTAAGTGAACATGTCAGCAAAGCTGTCAGCAAATGAGTTAACCACATCTAGCACAGCTGTGAAGATTCAAGAAGAAACTTCCTTATCAATTCCACTAATTACTAAATAAACAAATAACTAAGAAATTTAACTTAATTTAAGAAATCAGCAAAGTCAAAACTATAGGATTTTGTCAGACAGCAGTGATGGGGACAATTGTAAAGTATCAAAAACAAACAAATACATATCACTAGGCAAAGGTCAAGAATCAAAAACAGGCAGTAGGGCAAGCAGTCTGCAAACATGGTATCCAAAAGAAAGTGTCTAGATCAAGGCAAAAAAAATGCTTAGTATGACAAGTGAAAAGTCAGAGCTGAATGAATTCTTTATGAAGATACAATGAGAGTGCTTATATGTGTGTGAAAGGTGACTTTGTGATCATGAACCTGGTGGGCAGGGTAGTGCAAGATGTCCAATTTGTAGGCCGAGATGCATTCTGGGAAGTGGAGTTTAGTGCAGATTCTGGTGTAGAGACGAGAGGCTTTGAAAGTGCTTGGTTAGTAACATTGGTTGAATGATTTTAAATTATGGTTCTTGACTCTCACAGGTGGTAAAATGACCATATGATATATACTCAAAACAGCTAAAAGTCTAAAGCAAAATTAAATACTTTTATACTAATATTTTTTTTTAACTTTGTCACATTGAGCTTTTGCCTTTGTGTACACAAAATGAAATCAGTGCATTTTTTCAAACCAGTTGTTTATGAATGTGCTTGATTCTTTGCTGGATATTGAACACTGCATTTTTACATGACAGAATTCTGAAAATTCTGTTTGTCTTTTTTTAGATTCCTCTCCAACAAATCTGAATGTCTAAAGCAGCTGTAAAATGAGGGTTGCACCAGCAAATCTCCCAATGAGAAACAGGCTTGACTGGAAACAGATGAACTGAAGACTAATTAGTTTGGCAGACCATGAAGTGTGGGGGGGAAACGTTCATTCTTTCTTTTTGTGACGTCTCATCAGCACTTTCAGAATGGTTTCCAGTTTGAATCATGCTTTTATTGTCATTATTTTTCTATTCCTGAATACTGAACTTTGTGTTTGCGCTTGTGCACGAGCCGAATATGAGATAAATGGAGAATGCTGCCCCATGTGTCCATCTGGTAATGATATTTAATATCGAATTATGATCTAGAAATATATGAATAAATAGGTGCAAGTACACATTTACCATACACTAAAGTAGATAAATGCAAATCAGTCTATATATCTATAAGTATCTGATTGTTCAGCTTATCTTTCATATATTTTTAGGAAGCCGTGTTTTTAGACATTGCACTGAAGTCACCAGCACAACATGTAAACAGTGTGTTGGCTCAACTTACACGGATGAACCCAATGGCCTTCCAATGTGTATTAGCTGTACAGTGTGTGAAGCTGGTAAATATTTCATTTTGAATGTTATGTGCAGTATGTATTTACAATATTTATTAAGGGTGTTAGATGTTCTTTATGGTGATTAGATGTTCTATATTTAAAAAAAGTATTAATTTTTTACAGGACAAGGATTAAGAGTAAAAACCGCCTGTACACAGAATTCAGATACAGTTTGTGAGCCGCTGGAGGGATTTTACTGTACTGATGGATACAGGGGCGGCTGCAGATATGCTGTGGAACACAGAAAATGCAGCCCTGGAGAATACATAAAGCAGAAAGGTTGGTGTAATGCATTTCTGTTAATTGCATTTCTGTAGCATAAACCTTCGCAGTTGCACTTCAGTAGCTCTAAATCAGTGGTTTGCAGGAGCTTGGTTTAGTTACTGTTGACTCAGCTGCAAGTGTGTCTTTGCAGGAACAGCATTAAAAGATACTGAATGTGCAGCGTGTGCAGATGGTACCTACTCCAACGGCTCCCTTGAAATGTGCAAACCACATTCAAAGTGAGTGTTCACTTGTCCCATGTTAGCAAATGATCATTCTGATCAGTACATGAACATTGCATCAGTACCTGAAAAACAAGTAGGCCTACAGCAAAGAAATCATTGTAACATTGTATAACCAGTCTTTCTTCTTCAAGTGGCTCCAGGATCCTGGTGAATTTGAGAACCAAAGAGTAAAACAAAAACAAACCCTAAATAGTATACAGGGTGAGGTAGAGGAAACGCATGTTTTTCAGCCAATATGCAGCAATAAGGAGGATGAGTAACTTCATCCAAACTGAGACTCGTGTTACATTTAGGAATGTTTCTGTGATGCCCCACATTGAATTGTCTACAGAAAAGATTTTTGAATTGTCTAAAGAAAACAGCAAATATGGATTCACCACTTTAGAAATAAACTTCAACGACAAACACTCGATGCTCACGGGTCCACAGTGCCATGGCTACAGGATGTTGAAGTTGCATCATCTACACTACCTGTTATCAATGAGCAGAGCTCACCTGCCCTCCTTGTTGCTGCATATTGGCTGTGAGAAAAACATGCATTTCCTCTGCTGCACCCTGTACATAGGACTAAATCTTACACTAAACTCAAGGGATTAAAAAAACACATGACAGTGTTATTTTTTACTTAGAATGCAAAGTTTAAAAACAAAACCAAAAAATGTGATATCAGTATAACTGAACAAATGTATTCTGTGCCAAAACTGTTATGTTCACCTTTTCTTTCTATAATGTGCCAATGTACACCACATATCTGACTTTACTTTGATAGATGTGAAGATTTGGGACTTATAGAAATAAAACCAGAAACAAATTCTTTGGATGCTGAATGTGGAAAAAAACCTCCAGTAGCTCTAATAGCAGGAGTGCTGACTACAGTTTTGGCAGTAGCTGGAGCACTGTTTTTTGTAATAAGATGTAGATGCACACATAGAGGTAAGTTGCATATTAATTTAAATAAAGTTTTTTAAATGTTTACATTGCAATCAATCAATTAATTCAATCAATTAAAATTTAATGTTTACATTGAAAAACTTTTTGTATCCCAAACTATGTTTAAAATCAGCTGATTCTGCTGAGAAAATGGGACCTTCATACAAACACACACATGTAAGTATTGGTTTAATGTTACAGGTAATATTCTAAATATTTTCTATTCATGAAAAATTTAATTAGGGAGATTGTAGTAAGAAACAGAAAACTTTAGAATTAAAGGAAAATATTTAATTTTAGATAACATGATACAATTGTTTAAAAAATTTTTGTTTTTTTGTTTTGCAAGCAAAGAGATACTGGGAAAAATACAAGGAAGGATTTACCAACACAGAGAAGAGAAGACATGTACGAGACATCTGAACAGATGTATACTATGGTCCTTGTATTCCTGAATGCAGAAATGTTTAGAAATGTGATATGGGATGCAGAACGTGTTTTCTGACTATACAGAATAAGTATAAATAATAAAATCTTTTGTTAAATTTGACAGATACTACAGGAGTTTACATTTCCTTTAGTAATATGATATTTAAATATTTGCAATTATTAAATCATTGTTTCCATAATTTTTCTTCTTGTCCTAGAATGGATGCATGTGCCCTTAATCACTCTGGTCATGTGGCTTCTCCAGCTGAAAATGACTGTGAAAAACAACTTTGTGACCCACAGGAAAATGAGTTCACACAAACACTGTGGATATGACGTAAAGTGAGTATGTGAGCTCAGGAAAGAGGAGCATGTACTGATGGTAGTGTTATAATATATAGATTTTCATTACATTCACTGCACATTACACACAGTTACAGAATAAAGAGCACTAAAGTTATAATGAATATGCATTAAACATAATGTATACTAGAGACAATTACATATGTACAGATATGCTCAAAGTAAGCATCATGGGGAAGTAGTGGGAGAGATGATGGTAAATGTCATCAAAATCAGGCCATAATTGGTTAAAACTTTGATAGTCAGCAGTTTACAAATACACTGTGGGATGGTTTATGTCCCCTAGACCAGTCTGCAACCTTCACTATAAAAATAACACTTTTCGGCCCTTCTCCCACCAAATAAAATCTAAAATTTCATTCCATGGCACCAACTACACACCTTCATACCTAGGGTCAATTTAGTGTAGCCAATCCACGTAATGGCAACAAACAGACCAGGAGAGTTCATACACACACCGAACACAGCTAGTAACCAGAGCTCAGGATTGAACCTGAGCACTGCACCACCATGCCCTCCTTTTGTAAAAATCATTTTCTCCAATGATTGGTATCAGTGAACTGTGAAATTAACTAAATACTAAGCACACTGTTGTTTAGGTCAGATAAACTGAACTGTGCAGTACTCCTCTGACTAGAGGTTTAAAAAAAGTCTGCACTATAACAGATTCCCCATCTAAACATCATCTAAACCATGTACAACACCATGATATTATGAATTTGTACCAAATAACTTACAGAGGTAACCTAGAAAAGCCTCCCCCTCCTTTTTCTGTGGTTGTTTGTAAGTGTATTTGTGTCAGATAAACAGGCAGATTGGTGTTTTAGTCAAATAAAGAACATGCATATTTTGTAAGTTAATGAAAAAATGGAACTTGTGTGTCTAGATTACAATTTCTATATTCTTTATTAAAGGAAGTTAGGTGAAAGAAATACTTGAACATCTGCATTAATAACAAGAGTGTGGAAATTGTGTAGTTTTACCATGACATAGTTTCTGTATATGTGTGTGTGTGTAATTGTTAAAATGTATAAGTAGTGTAACTTTTCAATTACAACTGATTACATTTGATTACTTTTTGATTACTTTTAAGTTTCTAATGGATATTTTCAACTAAATCATTTCCAAACATTTATACCAGGCAGAGTTAACCTTACAGTAGTACTCAACTCTGTTTACTGATAGAATTTCTAAACCTTTCATCACTTGAATTAAGATTATATTCATTTAATTTTAAGCACAGCCACCACAAAACCAGACTTCATAACAAAAATAGTTTAATACTGGTTTAAGAATCAAATCTTTGCATAGCTATGACATGACACACTGGCAAGTAACAATGCCTTGAAAAAAACATAATCTGAAAAAAATAAAGCATATACATAAACCCAAATAGGCAATAAAACAGTTATTAAAACAGTTAATAAAAGAAAAAGACTTGTGTCTCATAGCCGTTAATGCAATTAGGGAAAGAAATTAATTAAATCTGTGTGTGTGTTTGTGTGTGTGTGTGTGTGTGTGTGTATACTCTTTATCCTCCAAAAATCAAACTGGACAACCCTCTAGAAAAATAGGTTATATTTTTGGAAATGAAACTGCAGCAGATTATCATCATTCAGATCATAAGTCACTTTTCAGTTGAAAATCATGCAGCAGTCTAAAGCACTGATTTTACAAAGGTTCGACAGCATTTTAACAGCTGGCAAACTAATTTTGCACTGAACTGACAGATTTGTGCCCTTATCGGATTTAAAATTAGGATAAAATTATTTTTCAATTTCCAGCACTGAAATGCATTTTTATCACTAGCCATGGTGGCAACTCTCAGACAGGTTGTAGTAGCCTAAAGCTAATGTGGATTAACGTAAATGGCAGACTTGGTGTGCCGCAAATTCAAACCAGAGAACCAATCAAAATCATCAGAATAGCACCGCTTTAACAAATTCTAGCAACACATTAATATTATTCAAAATATCCTAGTTTTTTAAAGAAAATATTCAGATGTAACCCTATTTGTAATCTTTAACATTTTCATAAGTAACTGTAATTTAATTACATATTTTTTCTCAGTAACTGTAACGAATTACTGTTACATTTATTTTGTAATTAAAATACGTAACGCTGTTACTCCCCAACACTGTGTATATATCTATATCTATCTATCTATCTATCTATCTATATATATATATATATACATATATATATATATATATATATATATATATATATATATATATATATATATATATATAAATAAATATATATGTATGTATGTATGTATGTATATCCCTGATAACCACACGCACCTGCACTCCCATGGAAAGTTAGACCCATGACCAGGATTAAACGAAGCACTGCTTTATTCACAGGGATAAAACAGGACTAAACAAAACAGAAAACGAAACTCAACATGATAAAACACTAGGCACATGGAAGCATGGACAAAACAAACAAATGAACATCATCAAACAATGACTGGCAAAAAACAGGTACATAAGGGCTTGTACATAAGGGACAAAACATCAAGATAAATGGGAAACAGATGACAAGGCAGGAAGGCAGAACAATAGCGAGGGCATGGCACAAAGTACAAGGGAAAACAAACAGAAAGCATGCTCGGCCGATTCACCTGCCGGCACCCTCTCCAGTGGTCTGCCAGGGAACTGTGCCCCTGGATTTTATTCTCCTGAAGGTGTGAACTGCTCTAAATGGACTGAGTAATTTATTTGTTTGTCATATAAGCTATAATATTTTTGTTTGTAAGTTCCATCTTTATCCTGTATCTTTCAGCTAGTGTTTTTCTTTGTGTTAATCTTTTTAATTTTCTCTTTTTTCAAGCTGTTTGTTCAAAAATGAACCTGAGAACCAAGAAAGCCCTTTGATTAGTGATGTTCAATGCAAACCAAGAAGGAAAAGACATGGTCTCAAAGCAGCTTTTCTCACAGCTACAGTTCTTTTACTGTTAGTTGTAGTTTTATATTTGAATCAGAAAATAAAAAGTGAGTTTTGTTCAGTTTTATTTTTATTTAGCTTTTAATGTATCTAAATATAAAAATTTTAATTTATTTATTTTATTAATATTTTTCATTTTGTAGGTGACCAAAATTAGTGCTGACTTAATAAAAAACAAAAACAAGTGCTGACTAATGTTAAAACATTAAAATTCTAGTTATAATTAAATAAAGTTAAAATTCTCATTATAATGTGTTGCTTACCACCAGCTTACATTTTGACATGAGTCTTTCTGTAGAACTTTTAAGTTAAGAAGCTTTTATTGTCATTTCAACCATATAAAGCTGACGCGGTACACACTGAAATGAAAGCATATGCTATATAAAACAACACAGAGCTACATAAAGCTGCACAGAGATAAGGACTAAAATTAAGTTGTCTTAGCCAACTTCTTATATTGTTACATGGTTCTTACATTGCTCTGTATAATTGTATCACACCTTATGCTTACAAAGCATTGAGGTAATGTGTTAATATAGCCTGGGAAATACCTTACAATGCTAATGTTCGATATATAGCAAATTGTTACTATGCACTATAATGACTTCTAGACTAGCTTCACTGTGGTGTGAATAAAGGAACTGCTTTATGGGGCTTCAAAAAGAGAACTGTTTAAAGACAAGGTTGCAGATATTGTGACTCTGTCAGTGTTTTTGTGCTGGTTAGTGGAGGATGAGCTGAGTTACACCTACTGAATCTTGATTCCTTTTCCAAGCTATACAGAATTTTGTCTTGCACACTAGACACTAATAATGCCTGTTATACTGAAAATCTAATTGCACTTAAAGTTCATAGCCTTCACTAAATGGCTATTTTTGTCCTACATTTTATATTATTATGCATGCTTACAGATCTTTTGTGTTGGTGAATTAGACTTTCCAGCACCAGCTCTTAGCTCTAAACTGGGGGCAAGTAGTTTTTACTTTTTTTTGTTTTTTAAATTTGTGATACTGCTATACAAAAGCATCAACAGTTGAGTGTCTGAAGACATAATAAAGTTGAAGTGAATTTGTGTTGGATAAAATGATAAAGTCTGTTCTTGTGTTTTGTTTTTGTTTTACACAGGCTGCTGCATGCCACAAGGCTGCTGTGAAATGTCATTACATGTCATGCATGGCTGTTCAGAGGAACTGTGAAGGTTAAGGCAAGATCTGGAAACCTATGAAAAGTCTCAGACTGACCTCTGCTCATACGCTAGCCAAAAAAGGAGAAACAAAACCTATGAGTGGTGTTGCGCCATTTTCCTCCGGGGTGTAACAAAAAATTCTGCATGATCTGCGTGGAAGCATCATCGAAAAGGACTTAGAAGTCAGATGCATTACGGGAAAAAAAAAAGTTCTGTAGACTCGTTAAGTAAAAACGCTTTGGCCTTTTTGTTTATGTTAGGAGTTAAAGCAAGCAGTGCAGAATGCCGTCATACCTTTTAGGCCACGCCCACAGACTGATCAGGGAACATGATGTGACTGGGAAAGGCGCCAAGGCTTTGCGAATAGAAAGCAAGGATTATTTGTCTGCGCCACAGACGGACATTATGAAACAACAGCAGCTTCGAAAAACAACAACAAATACCGCGTCTGTACCTGCTTTTCGGGATTTATCAGTAAGAACTCAATTTACTAGTAACTGACTGTGCTAAAACATTATATTTATAAAGATAGCAATAACATGTCGGGATGACGGCAGGTAAAAAAGTGTTTGGCAAACTCTTTAAAGCTTCATTAAAAATGACTTAAATACAGATCACCTCTATCAAGCAAAGCATAAAAGGCACACGACACTATTTCCCCTATTGCTTAAATATAAAAACTAACTTAATTTACATTTTAATAGATAAAAAATAATGAATACAATAAAACACTTCACTAGCCAGTGCATCTAGGCTTTGTGAATGTGTTGATGGAAAACGCACTACAATAAACAGCTGTTTTCCTGGACGTTGTTTCTGCTTACTCACTTTGTTGTCATTGCCAGCTGATAGCGTGCGTGTTTGTGTACAAAGCAGTTGCTATGGTAGAGGTAAATGGTAAATATTAAAACAAGTAGTTAAAAATGAACAATGGCAATATACAGACCTAGTGATTATCCTTTTGATGTTAGTTTTGAAGATTTAAAATGCTTTAAAAAGAAAGTATTAGAAAAGCTTACAGCAGGGAGGTCCAGTCTTAACCACAAAGGGCCGGTGTGGGTGCATGTTTTCATTCCAACCAAGCAGAAACCACACCTGAGTCTACTGAAAGCCAAGATCAACTGGTTAAACGGGTGGAATCGGGTGAGGTTCCTGCTTGCACCCACACCAGCCCTTTGTGGATAAGATTGGACATCACTGGCCTATAGAATTACCAAAGGAATCAGTCCTACCTGTAGCTATGCCACTATGGTCATCAAGGTCATGTCCTCTGTGTTTTTCTGTTGATTTATTTGTTTGTTTGTTTGTTTGTTTGTTTGTTTTAAAGGAGACAAATAACACATAGCCTGTAAATTGCACTTACACCTAGTAATTTGATAGGAACATCTGTACATCTACATATTCCAGCGGTTATCTAATCAGCCAATCATGTGGCAGCAATGCAGTGCATGCAGATACAGGCCAGCAGCTTCAGGTAGTGAAGCCCCCAGAATGTGATTTCAGTGATTTTGTCCATAACATGATAGTTGGTGCCAAAGGGGCTGGATTGAGTATATCAGAAAGTGCTGATCTCCTGGGATTTTCATGCACAGCAGTATCTATAATGTACTCCAAATGGTGAAAAACTAAAAACATGAAGTGAGTGCCAGTTCTGTCAGTGGAAATGCCTTGTTGAAGAGAGTGCTCAGAGGAAAAAAGGTCAGATTTGTACAAGCCAACAAAAACGTTATAGTAACTTAAATACTCATTCTTAAAAACTGTGGTGAGGAAAAAAGCATCTCACAGCACAAAAACATTAAACCATCAGGTGATGGCATCTTACAGCTGAAGAAGTGTACAGTATCCTGCCTCAATGACTATCGTCCCCTCACACTTACACCCATCATGATGAAGTGCTTCTAGAGGCTCGTCATGAGGCACATCAAGACCCAGCTATCATCCTCACTGGACCCCTGCAGTTTGTGTATTGTCCAAACCGCTCCACGGATTATGCAATTTCCTCCATCTGACCCTCACCCACCTGGAAATTAAAGACACATAGATAGTAATAGACTTTGTTTCAGCTTTCAACACAGTCATCCCTCAGCACCTGATGGAGAAGCTGAGCCTCCTGGGCCTGAACACCTCCCTCTGCAAATGGATCCTGGACTTCCTGACTGGGAGACTTCAGTCAGTCTGGATTGGGAACAGCATCTCCAGCACCACCACACTGAGCACTGGGGCCTCTCCGGGATGTGTGCTCAGCCCATTGCTGTTCACTCTGCTGTCTCATGACTGTGTAGCTGTGCACAGCTCGAACCACATCATCAAGTTGACACATTGGCACGATCATAGTGGGTTTTGTCAGCAAGAACGACGAGTCAGCATACAGAGAGGAGGTTCAACAGCTAACAGCCTGGTGTAGAGCCAACAACCTGTCTCTGAACACTGACAAAACTAAAGAGATGGTTGTTGACTTTAGGAGAGCACAGAGTGGCCATTAATTTTTTTTCACCTCATTGTTTATAAATGTTCTGGATTCTTTGCTGAAAATTGAACACTGTGTTGTTTTTAAATTCTTTTCTATATCCTCAAATTTCTGTTCTTCTTTTCCAGATTCTTCTGAAACAAATCTGAACGATTGACCAAAATCCAGAAATTCTAACGCAGCTGTGAAATGATCGCAGCTGTGAAATCTCCCAATGGGAAAACAGATGACCTGAACACTAAGCAATTTGGCAAACCATTAAGTGTGTTTGTCGTTTCATTTCTTCTTTTTCCGACATCTCATCAGCACTTTCAGAATGGTTTCCAGTTTGAATCATGCTTTTATCATCAATTCTGTTCTACTCCTGAACATTGAACTTTGTATTTGCGCTTGTGCACGAGCTGAATATGAGATAAATGGAGAATGCTGCCCCATGTGTCCATCTGGTAATGAGATTATATATATATATATATATATAGGGGGGGCAAGTGCACATTTACCATATACTAAAACAGGTAAATGCAATTAAGCCTCCATGGAAGTATCTGATTGTTCAGCTTATTTTTAATATATTTTTAGGAAGTCGTGTTTTTAGACATTGCACTGAAGTCACCAGCACAACATGTAAACAGTGTGTTGACTCAACTTACACAGATGAACCCAATGGCCTTCTAAGCTGCATTAGCTGTACAGTGTGTGATGCTGGTAAATCTTTATTTGTAACAAATAAATGATTTGTGTCAAATGTTATGAGTAGTGTGTATTTACAGTATTGATTAAGGGCATTAGATATGTTCTTTATGGTGTTTTTAAAAAAATGTTTATTCATGTATTTTTTTACAGGACAAGGATTAAGAGTAAAAACCGCCTGTACATGGACTTCAGATACAGTTTGTGAGCCGCTGGAGGGATTTTACTGTACTGATGGATACAGGGGCGGCTGCAGATATGCTGTGGAACACAGAAAATGCAGCCCTGGACAATACATAAAGCAGAAAGGTTGGTGTAATGCACCTGTATTATATCATACATTTTTCCAGTGGCACTTTTGCAATCTTCAAACTTCTGGTTTGGAGGAAACGGGGATTATTTACTGTTGACTTAGCTGCAAGTTTGTCATTGCAGGAACAGCATTAAAAGATACTGAATGTGCAGTGTGTGTAGACGGTACCTACTCCAATGGCTCCCTTCACATTTGTAAACAACATTCAAAGTGAGTGTTCACTTGTCCTAAGTTAGCTCATTGATCATTTTGATCAGTGAACTACATTGCATTAGTACATTATTAGCTGAAAAAAAATAATAAAGCAAGGAAACTCTAAATCATTGTAATATTGTATAAACAGTATTTCTTCTCCAAGTGGTTTGTTGCTAAGCATCAAATAACAAATGACATGATTTAATATAAAATATAACAACTGTTGCTGTCCTATAAGGTATCTTACAAGTTGTAACGTTGTCTTAATTTATAACTAAAAGGAAGGAGTCTTTTTTAAATTGTATTATAATTAATATAATTAATTTCTGGTATAATTATTCTGGGCAACATTTCTGTCCACCATATTTTTTCATTTACTTCCTCTGTGTATTAATTTAAGCATTGAACTAAATCAATGAAGAGGAAAATACAACTTGAAACACAAACTTATACTGCCTTTAATATGAAGAAAACCTGATTAATAACAGTTGAAAAAAAAAACAGTAGTAACAGTGACACCATGATATGATAAAACATTTTTAGCAAAGAGATCACTTTATAATTTTCAGAATTCTTGCATATGTTTCACACTCAAATATATGCATACATTTTTTCATACAGTGGGGCAAAAAAGTATTTAGTCAGCCACCAATTGTGCAAGTTCTCCCACTTAAAAAGATGAGAGAGGCCTGTAATTTTCATCATAGGTACACTTCAACTATGAGAGACAGAATGAGAAAAAAAATCCAGAAAAATCACATTGTCTGATTTTTAAAGAATTTATTTGCAAGTTATGGTGGAAAATAAGTATTTGGTCAATAACAAAAGTTCATCTCAATACTTTGTTATATACCCTTTGTTGGCAATGACAGAGGTCAAACGTTTTCTGTAAGTCGCCACAAGGTTTTTACACACTGTTGCTGGTAGTTTGGCCCATTCCTCCATGCAGATCTCCTCTAGAGCAGTGATGTTTTGGGGCTGTCGCTGGGCAACACAGATTTTCAACTCCCTCCAAAGACTTTCTATGGGGTTGAGATCTGGAGACTGGTTAGGCCACTCCAGGACCTTGAAATGCTTCTTACGAAGCCACTCCTTCGTTGCCCGGGCTGTGTGTTTGGGATCATTGTCATGCTGAAAGACCCAGCCACATTTCATCTTCAATGCCCTTGCTGATGGAAGGAGGTTTTTACTCAAAATCTCACGATACATGGCCCCATTCATTCTTTCCTTTACACGGATCAGTCGTCCTGGTCCCTTTGCAGAAAAACAGCCCCAAAGCATGATGTTTCCACCCCCATGCTTCACAGTAGGTATGGTGTTCTTTGGATGCAACTCAGCATCCTTTCTCCTCCAAACACAACAAGTTGAGTTTTTACCAAAAAGTTCTATTTTGGTTTCATCTGACCATATGACATTCTCCCAATCCTCTTCTGGATCATCCAAATGCTCTCTAGCAAACTTCAGACAGGCCCGGACATGTACTGGCTTAAGCAGGGGGACACGTCTGGCACTGCAGGATTTGAGTCCCTGGCGGCATAGTGTGTTACTGATGGTAGCCTTTGTTACTTTGGTCCCAGCTCTCTGCAGGTCATTCACTAGGTCCCCCCGTGTGGTTCTGGGATTTTTGCTCACCGTTCTTGTGATCATTTTGACCCCACGGGGTGAGATCTTGCGTGGAGCCCCAGATCGAGGGAGATTATCAGGGGTCTTGTATGTCTTCCATTTTCCAATAATTGCTCCCACAGTTGATTTCTTCACACGAAGCTGCTTACCTATTGCAGATTCAGTCTTCCCAGCCTGGTGCAGGTCTACAATTTTGTTTCTGGTGTCCTTTGACAGCTCTTTGGTCTTGGCCATTGTGGAGTTTGGAGTCTGACTGTTTGAGGTTGTGGACAGGTGTCTTTTATACTGATAACGAGTTCAAACAGGTGCCATTAATACAGGTAGCGAGTGGAGGACAGAGGAGCCTCTTAAAGAAGAAGTTCCAAGTCTGTGAGGGCCAGAAATCTTGCTTTTTTGTAGGTGACCAAATACTTATTTTCCACCATAATTTGCAAATAAATTCTTTAAAAATCAGACAATGTGATTTTCTGGATTTTTTTTTCCTCATTCTGTCTCTCATAGTTGAAGTGTACCTATGATGAAAATTACAGGCCTCTCTCATCTTTTTAAGTGGGAGAACTTGCACAATTGGTGGCTGACTAAATACTTTTTTGCCCCACTGTAACTGATTACACTTACAAAAGTTCAAAACAAAATAGCCATACAAAACAGTAAATGCCATGGACACCTGCACATTCATGCAATTATCAACTCAGCTAATCACCTGGTAGCAGCATAATGCATAAAATGATGCAGATACAGGGCAAAAGCTTCAGTTACTGTTCACATCATACATCATATAACCTCTGTCTTACCTTATGTCTCAAAACCTCATCAATCCAAGACAGACTGTAATGATTTGAGACAGACTGTAATATATAGTAGCCCCTTCATATCACTGAAAGCTATATAAATGAATTGGTCAACACTTTTAATGATTTATGAATAAACAACAGGTCTAGACTGAAAGTGATTTACAAGACGTTTATCATTCATTCCCATTTAACATTCATTCATCTTCAGTCACTGTTTTATCTTGGTCAGGATCCTGGTTGATCTGAGAACCAAAGGAAAAAAACAGTCATTGATCAGGTGCCTTAATATACTTAGGACTAAAACTTACACTAAAATCAAGGAATTAAAAAAATAATGTTACTTTTTGTGCAAAATTTTAAAAAACCCCATTAAAATTAAAAAATAAATATGTGATGTGAACACAACTGAACAAACTTATTCTGTGACAAAACTGTTCACCTTTTCCAGCTAAAATGTGCCAATGTATAACACACATCTGGCTTTACTTTGATAGATGTGACGATTTTGGACTTATAGAAATAACAAAAGGAACAGATTCTTTGGATGCTGGATGTGGAAATAAACTTTCTGTAGCTCTAATAGTTGGAGTCCTCCTAGTGGCTGTAGTTTTGGTTGGAGCACTTATTACTTTTGCAGTAAGGAAATGCCAATCTAGAGGTAAGTTTTATATTAATCTAAGTATATTGTTTTATTTGGCTTTTAAATGTAACATTGGTTTCCCAAACTGTCTCTTAAATCAGATGGTACTACCAAAAAAAGCCAAATGTAAGTATTGCTTTAGTTTAACAGGTAATATTCTAAAGATTTTCTATTCATGCCAATGTAATTAACTAGATTTGTAATAAGAAAGACAGAAAGATATTTTAGCATTCAAAAAATTATTTTAGCATTACAGAAATACTTAATTTTAGATCACATCATTTTTTTTCATTTTAATTTTTTTAAATCTGGTTTTGTTTTCTCTTATTTTTAGAAGGAAAAAAAATATGTCACCAAAGCACAGGTATGAGGCAATGTGAAGAGATATTTCCTGTTAGAGTTGTGAAATAGTATTCCCTGTACTCCTAAAGGTTGAAATGTGCAATAATGAGATATGGTTTGCAGAATGTGTATTCAGACCGAACTGATCTTTATTTTATCATAAGTATAAAATAATTATATCTTTTGTTAAATTTGGCCAACACAATAGAATATTTTTTATTTCTTTTAACGGTATCTTTAATTCTTTGATTCCTTTTGATTTCTTGATCATTTTTCTTCTGGTCTTAGAATGGAGATGTGTGCCTTTAATCACACTGGTCATGTGGCTTCTCCAGTTGAAGATGCCCGTGGAAAACATTTTCGTGACCCACATGAGATCCCATGCACTGGAAGTGGTGTTACGTGAATGTGTGAGCTCTGGGAAGAAGAGAATGTACTGATGGTACTGATGATAATGAATACTGTAACTTGAATGGTATATGACATGGTAAGACATTCTGGGCAAATTTTGTATATCCTCTTTCTTCATTAAGGAAAGGAAATGAACAGGGCTGCTTGAAACATGTAAGGACATATAGACCAACCATTTTAACCTGTTTCAGTCACAGGACTTTGGACTTGTAGCTGCCATATTTATGACCATTAGTTTTGACCATTGGAGGGGAATCAATGGATGCAAAAACTATATATACAGATCTGCAGTCAGCACAGACATCGCCAATGCCAAATCTAACAATCGCAGACATTTGCATTTAATCCACAGTCCATCTCCATACCCCAGTGACTGTCTGAGGGTTATAAAGTGTCCTGTTGTCTGCTTGAACTTCGTAGTTGGATGGGCTGGCAAAATGAATCTGCAGCACCTGAAAAATAAAACTCTGTCCAGGTAAGTCAACAGCAGCATGCACTCAATTTGTCAAGTTTTATAAAGAGACAATTTTGTTTGGTAAGGTTACTTACAAGCTAAAAACAGTGAATTGTATAGCCTAGGTAGATATGTAGACTTGGCCAGCAGATGTGTACAAGGAGATATTTATTACTTAGAAAATACACAGAAAAGTAACAAACACAGGTCACTGACCAATGTTCTGATAATTTGTTAAGCTTAACATATATAGCTATCCCCACCTTTGCTATGTATGGTAATGCTACATATGTAACTAGCCAGCCAGCCTAGCCAATATAAAAGTGCTTTTTTACAAAGAATGGAGGGTTCGTTGGTATCCAAATTCTCACTTGATTGCTAATCAATCTTTGATTTCAGTCAATAAAATCTTTTCAACAGCTATTGTCACATCCCACAGAGAAACAGATTGAATGCATATTGTTACTAGTCAGTAACTCCTGAATCTTTCAGTCATAAATATGGCAGCATGGTCGTACAATGTCACTTGAAACAAAATAACACACGGTATGCAAAGTGTACCAAGTAAGCATGGAAATTATGGACATTTTGTATGAGCAAACAGAATATTTTTAAACAGTGAGAGTTTAGTTTTTTAACAGTGTTTAATTAGCTTGTTTCCTTCTATAATGAAGCACTTATTGATATTTTTAACCTTAAGTGAGACACCAATGATTCCAATCCTGCAACGTTAACAACAATTCCTGGCAGTTCTGTGTAAAGTTTTGTGCAGGCTAGGGTGGCATTTGTGATGTGGGGCTTGGGCTGAGGGAATGTGGCCTGCATGTGGTGGGCATAGAAATAAGCTAGAGAGCTGGCCATAATCAGTACTCAAATAACTGCATTCAATAGCCGTTTTAGAATGGCTATTTTGTTAGATCTTCTGCTCAGATATAGTGACTAAAGAGTAAACACTGGGCACATGGATAATTATAATAGACACATAGTAATATGAACACTGATTTAAAATGTAGGATTGAATAGTAAACTCTTAGAGAGTGAACAGAGTACTGGGGACCTTAAACATGACATATTTTCCCCAATATTTTTAAATATTTTTTACATTTAACAGAATATAGGTTTAAGCTATACAAAGGGCACTACACTTAAATTATTAGAATAAAAAATAAAATAGCTTTTTTAAATACATGAGGGCAGGTGATTACTGATATAGCTGACAACTCATTCTCTGTAATCAATATCACAATCATTTCTGGTACACACTGAAAGAAATGTCAGTATTTTATGCAGATTTATTTCCACCTCTATACACATGCCTCTTGCAGTAACATCAGCACTCGATGATCTACATTGTCTAAAAAATAGCTGCTTTGAAAAGCAATACATAAGAGTACACAGCAGCTGTTTGTTTTTTGTTTTGTTTTTTTTGCTTATTGCAGATTCACTTCTGTCACTTTGCAGAATTGCACTTTAACTCTTAGCTACAACTTTAAATGAAACATCACTTTTCACACATGATGCTTACTTTGCACATATTACAAACTGTACCACTATGTCTGGTACATACTATTGTGGCTAATGCATATTCAATATGTCTGTCATGTATTAATAATGCTGTTCATTGTGTAAGTTTTATAAGTCGTATAAATGTTGTGAATATATTAGTATTGAATATACTATAAATCTATGTATAAAAACAGTACAGACTGTGTATTAGATAACAGCTCAAATGTCCAGTTGTGCAGATGTTCCTAATAAATTGCACGGTGAGTGTGTCCTAGGGAGAGGACAAAAAAAAGCATTTCTCATGTCATCATCTTCACAGTACTCTCTTTGTGATGCCATACACATGTCCCTGCATTCTTTTATATTTTTGGAAACATTTTTTTGTAGTTATATTTTGCCATCATGTCTAGAGCTTCCTGCTCTGGTTTTACTAAGAGCTACTTACAAAATTAACATCATTCACCAGCAAGACAGCAAAAACAAAACCGCAAAAACCAAATGTATCTTAATATGACAAAGCAGGCAAACAGATGGTAGATTTAAAAAAAAAAAAAAAAAAAAAAAAACCATTGTGGTTGATGTACACACTAACGATTCCAGTCACTGACGCAATTTCCGGCCCCGCTCCATCACATGAACAGAACTGCTTCCGGAATTCAACCGTTTTTTTTTAACCGATAACAAATAATTCTACTTTGTATTTAGTTACATTTTTATTATACAAACTTATGGTTAACACTGGTTACTGAGATAATATTCCGAACATCGAGAGACCCTGACAGAGAAAATCATCTCTCTGTTGAGAAAAATCGCGACTAAAGAAAATGGAGGCCTGCAGTGTGAAGAGGGAATGACGAGTACAGCTAGAAGACCTGAAGACAGTCCAGATCTGTGAACACACCGTTCACTGCAATGATCCAGATCTGTGGTTCGAAAAAATAATGAAATCCGCATTTCTGACACGTTTGTACATATTCGGTAAGCAGGATGTGACCTGCTTACGGTCCGCGTTATATCTGTTATTTATTCGCAACACTTCTTGTAAATTCACTACTTTATAATTATACGAACGAATAAATTGTACTAAACTTCAGTTTAACGCCAAAGATAAACGCCAGACCTGTTTAGTTCTAATCTAAAAGTTTGCAGTACAAATATGAGTATAGTTTCAGTTTCAGGTTTTTTAATGTGGACTGTCACACAATAGCGCCTATTGTTGATATAAAGTTTAGTTACAGACAGGAAGATCCCAAGTGTTATTTACATAATACACATAACAATATTTCTTTCTCCCTATCGCTCAGTTTGCATTTCATTACAACCTAAAATGTTAATAAGTCAATATTGCCGAAACGCATGTAGAAATATAGAAACTTGTGTTCAGGCTTTATTACTGTGCGTAGGAGGCTCCTTAAGATGGTCCTGAAGATGTAGATGATTTGATTTTCTGTGCTGTGTGTGCTATTTAAAGCATGTGTACCACAATGCTGTACCATTGAAGCCCGGCCCTCGGGTTTGTGTCACATAGTTATTTATATAGATGATCAGGAAGACTTTTCCACTATTGCCTACATCAAGGATGCCCAGACTTATTTGTAAAGGCCATTGCGGAATTCATGTTTTTTATTCCTACCAAGCAGAGTTCAAATATGAGTTTATGAAAAGCTAGGAACAACTGATTAAACAGAAATGGACATTATTCTGGGAACACTAGGCATAAGGCAAGAATACACCATGGACTGCATGCAAACAGATTCACACTTAGGGTCAGTTACTGTAGCCAGTTGAACTACTGCTGTTGAACTACTGGCAACAAACAAGGAGAGTGGCCAGGCCATGAAGCATGTGTAAGACTGGCATGTATATATATTTGTGGATCAATGCGAGCATTCAAGCTAAACTTATTTAAATTTGTAGCAAACCAATACAGGGCCCAAGCAGCTCTTTCCTCCATGGGAATTGCTGCATGTAGCTGTGTGGTTTTGCGATACAATCAAGGGCGGACAATAGCAAATATAATAAAAAGTTTGCTTTCGCACCCGAAAGTTGCGGAACCTCTCTGTAAAGTATGCAAAAATTTTCCCACCACAGGTGGCAACGATTTCAGACCCATAGGTTTCTTTTTACTGTTTCCATTATGCCTGCAATCTAGCTTAGTGATATTTGAAACCGCCTTATACTTCTCATTTTACGAGATTATAAAATATGCTGCGACTGAAAATGGTTTTTAAAAGAAAACCCACCAATTCAGCCATTTTTCCTCTGAAGACTTATTTAAACATTGTGCGATCAGATATCCTGATACCAAAGCCCCGTGACAAGTGTAAACGTGTCATGTCATTCCATTAGCTCATGATCTGATCTGCTTGATCACGGTGATCACATTTTATTGGCAAGTATAAATGCAGCCAGACACTGAACACAGCCAGTAGCCAGAGCTCAGGATTGAACCTGAGCACTGCAACACCATGACCCCCTTTTGTAATAATCATTTTAGTCATAATTATTTTCTCCAATTAATAACTTTTACTTGCTTATAAAGTATATACATACAATAACAAAACATTGTCTCCAAACAGGTATCTGTGCTGCCTTCACATATGGAAGTAAATGTGAACAAAGTGAATATCTATCAGCAGCTGGCGAATGCTGTCCTATGTGTGCTATAGGTATGACATGGTGATACTTTTGTAATAGATTCATGTCTATAAGTAAAAGAATGTACAGTGAAATAAGAGGTATAAAGTTATTAACAGTTTTAAAATTCATTCATCTTCAGTAAGTGCTTTATCCTGGCCAGGGTTCTGGTGGATCCTGAGATAAATGAGTGAATCCTGGGTGTATGACGTAGGTACACCCTGGATGGGATGCCAGTCAGTCGCTGGGCATCTCATTCACATGTAAGGGCAATTTAGAGACATCAGTCCAACTAACAATGTGGTTTTGGACAGTGGATGCCAAGAGATCCCAGAGATACCAGACATGCAAAGTTGTGTAACTGTGTTATAACTAACAGTTATTAAAAGAAAAAGAAAAAAATCCAGTCAGACATTTTTTCCATTTGAATGATTTTGCTTAAAATTTTATTTTGTTTAATAGTCAGTTTTACCTGGAATGTAGAAACTCGTTTGTGCAGCTTCTTAAAATTATTTTTCATCTTAA
The DNA here is from genome assembly GCA_033459395.1 of Hemibagrus guttatus. Taxonomy (NCBI): domain Eukaryota; kingdom Metazoa; phylum Chordata; class Actinopteri; order Siluriformes; family Bagridae; genus Hemibagrus; species Hemibagrus guttatus. The sequence continues at coordinate 22,472,926 of JAUCMX010000007.1, forward strand.
GCAGCTGATTTCCGTGATGAATTATTTCGCGTATCTGTCCTCTCATCAGTTTCTCATCAGTTCATATTACTCTTTTGCAGGGTCTGTGGTTTTGAAAGACTGTCATGGTGATTACAGTACAACATGCAAACCTTGTTCTAGAGGAACATTTATGAATGAACCAAATGGGCTACACAGCTGCTTTCAGTGTAAAGTCTGTGAAAATGGTAAATATGTGTCTTAAATATTTAATTCTTGTTTCAGTAATTTTAATCTGAGGATTTTCTAATCTCATGTTCTCCTTCTAGGCTTGTATATTTCAGAAGATTGTACAACAATAAAGGATACAGTGTGTGAGGTGTTGGATGGATATTATTGCATGAGTTATGCAGATGACAAAAGACATTGTTTGCTTGCAATGAAACATAGTGAATGCAAACCCTGGGGGAACAAATAAAAACTCGAGGTGGGTTGTAAAGCATCAGTCCTTTGATCACTGCCACACTGAAAAAGGTGCCACTCGGAGTCTAAGCTTTTGAACAAAATAAGTGAAAATGGCATTGAATAAGAAGCATTGCATTTTAAATCTCCTAAAGTCATCAACATATGTCACCAAATTGAGTGAATCAGTGAAATTCATGTTCTATACAAGTATTTTATGCAGGTGACTAAAACGGTAACAACATTAAAATCTGGATAAAGTTAATGTTAAAACATAAGATGAATCAAAAACAACAAATTATCCTATTATAAAGGAAGTTAGGTGAAAGATTCTTGCATCTTTGCATTAAAAAGAAAAACAGGACTTTGGACATTTTGTAATAAGATTCACCAAGACAGGTTTCTTTTCTTCTCCCCATTTTCTGCTTGTTCATAAGCATCTAAAATTTAAGGTGTTATCTTCTACCACTAAAATTCTTACACTGAAAGCCAGCAGTGCCCAGAGTCCTAGTTTTATATCAGACATCATTCAACATTTAATTCATTTGTTTATACTGATTCAAAATGTCCTATTTCTAATGTACTGGCATAAAGGGTTGAAACACAGGTGAATTGTCTGTAAATGTCATGTGCTTCACTGTAATATGTTTGGGGAGGAAGTGGTTTTGATGTTTCAGTGTTTATTTACAGGCACAAAGACCTCAGATACAGTTTGTGAACCCTGTCCCTCAGGGTTTTATTCTCCTGAAGGTGTGAACTGCTCTAAATGGACTGAGTAAGTCATTTAGTTTTATATAAGCTGTAATATTTTTCTTTAGATGCTGTATTCCATACCTTTCATGGTGTTCTTTGTGTAATAGTTTTCATGTTTCCTTTCTTCAAGTTGTTCAGTCAAAAATGAGGTTGTGGACCAAGAAGGCACTTCTATTATAGATGTTCAATGCAAATCAAGAAGGAGCAGATATGGTCTCATAGCAGCTTTTCCCATAGGCACAGTTCTTTTACTGTCACTTGTAGTTTTATATTTGAATCCCAGACAAGACATCAGAAGTGAGTTGTGCTAAGTTTTTCTCCTATTTCAAACAACACATCAGTTCATTATGTTAAGTGGAAATCATGGTATCTGCTCAAATACCTAAGATCACTATACTACAATATTCATAACTATTGTAAGTGTTTATTTTACATTAATACTTTGCACTAATACACTCTTCTTTTTCAGGTTGCAGAACATTAAACGTAAGTGCACAAATGTTTAAAGGTTTTGAAACTTGAAATACTGAAGCAGTACTGTACAAAGTTTATTTGCAGTTCTTTTTGATCAAAACTACAGCTTGGTCCTGGCTGTGTTTTTTCAACACTTTTTTCTTGTTTTTCATTATTTTTTATTGACTACAAACAGAAATAAATTACAGGTTCCATACAGCTTTGTTTTGATGCAGCTGATTCATATCATAGAAGAACTTTATCCAACACAGCAGTCTCAGGTTAAGCTCAATAATAAAAGAGAGTGAAATTGTGAAATCCTGTAGAGTGAAATTATGGAAACCAGACTTTGGTTTCACTTTGTTTATTATAACCTACCTGTGCTGATGTAGCCCCATCTTTACACTTCAAGTAATTATTAGCTTTGTTCTGGTTAAATGTATGAATTAGCTGTCTTTGTAGATCTCTTAATGCTGTTTCTTGTTTCTTTTTGTGCTTACAGAGTCCTGTAGAGGAAACACATCCTCACACTTCACAGTGTGCCCCATCAACCAGTCACCTGTAAGAGCTGCTTCTATTCTTTCATCATGAATGTATACTGTAAGCTGGTTTATACTAGGGATAATAGATGATGTTATTAATTTCCTCAAGGAAAGAAATTCAGAAAACGGACTCACCGGACTGTAACATGGAGGTACATTGACTGTAACATGGAGTTACTCCACAAGGATTTTCTATTTCTTACTGAGCTACCAGCTCTACGAAGGGGCAAATAAGACATTTTATTTGGAAACCCCAAAAAAGAGCAGTGTTTTTTCTTTGATTAATGACCACTTCACGGACAAGGACTGTATTCTGTACAGTTTTTTTTTTTTTTTTTTTTTTTTTTAAGAATTATCTTTTTTAGAATTTTGTGTTGGAACTCGATAGCTCCTCCTGATTTGCATGTATGTTAGTAACATTTGACAGACACCCTTATACATAGTGACATTTTATACAGCTGAGGAATTGACTGTTAAGGGCCTTGCTCAAGGACCCAGCAGTGGTAGCTTGGTGGACCTGAACTCCTTCCTATCAGTAGTCCATCACCTTAACCACTAAGCTACCACATTCTGATACTTGATTCTTATTGTTGAGATTTGTTCCCTAACATACTGTGGACCAAGAAGAAAGATGATCATGTAAAACTTTAATTCAGATTCATTTCATTCAGTATTTTTGACTTATGAAATTTATTACATCTGATTTTAAATAAATAAATTTAAATAAATTTTCCATTCATCAACTTTCTTATGATGCTAATTTTGTATGTGTGATTGTTTATTAGGTGTTGAAACAAGCATTAAACAGATTTTTTAACACTTTTTTTTTGTATATGTAAGTACATGTTTACATAAAAATGAATTATTGTGTTCATCTATCTTGATAATTGAAAATGATAGCCTTCCTAAAACACCTGCACTATTTTACGACTCATGTCAGCCTGTTGGAAATGTTACTTGGTTCTTTTGAGTTTTTCTTTACCCTAGTTCTACTTAACATTTTTGAGGCATCAAAACCAGTTACTGTTTGGTTGATGTAACCAAGAAATACATCAGAGGTTATTGACGATCACAAACTCCACATTTTTATACCTTGGAAGTCTGGATTTCTGAATTTTGTATACCTTGGAACTCTTTTGTATATTTTGTATACCTTGGAATTTTCCATGGACTTTTAAAAAAACAATTACTAACAAAATGGAAAAATAACTTGCCCCTAAATGAACAAATAATTTCAAAAAGCTTTCAATGATGAATATATCATTTCATTTGTGGCAGAATGTCAAATTAGAGCATTCTTGTAGCATTTAACAAGCTAATGTTATTGACCAAATCTGTGCCAAGTAAATCAGATCTGGAAAACAGCATGTCCTCATTCAACTGAATACAATTTTACACACTACTTATTAACACAGGTTAGCCTGGTAGTAACCTCACCTCAGTCATTAACTACAGTGTACTATTATGAATATTCATTTGACTGTAAGTCGGGTTGGGCAACTTGAACCCAAATGCTTTTTTGTACTAATGTTGATAAACTAATTACAACTTTTATAGTGTGTATAAAAAACTAATATGCCTTTCAGTTTTCATGTACATTTTTCTGTTTTTATGTTTCTTTAAACACAGTGCTGTTAAATGTTTGAATCTGATTGGACTGAAGGCATGGGTGTAGTGTGAATGGGTATGCGTCTTGATATTTATAAATTCCATTAAAAAACAACTTATGTCTGCAGTCTCGTTACATAATTTTTACTTTGCTTGTCTGTTATATCTACCCATCCATCCATCCATCAAATCTATGAATGTATCCGAAGCATATCCATTAAAGATATTAATTTACAACAGAACATGGTAGAATCTAAGTAAACAGAAAGGAAGCAAAATGGAGAGAGTCCCTTAGTTTTGTTTAGTCTAAAATTCTAAATAAAACTAGGCCATCTGTCAGCAGCAGACTGTGCGAGCAACCTTTTTATAATGGTAATTATAATAATGATAATAATGATAATAATAATAATAACGGGAACAGCGAATTAACTTAGCTAACACCAAGATATGTGGAGTGTCGTTAGCTACATTACATCATATTTTCCAACATGATTTTTACAGATCTTCTCTATACAGCGATGCAAAATAGTGTGCTAGGCAGCATTTCGATGCCTCTTCAAAGCTACCTGTGCACTTCCAGACAATTATTATTATCATCAACATAATCATCATAATCCATAGTAGTAGCATTTTTTTTTTTTTAATCAGTAATCACAGAAAACCATACTTACTGTATGAGTAATGGGTCCCCGAACCTTTCGGAAGGGAGCTTCGAAACTTGGCAATCTATGCTGTTTCTAGTTTTACCTATAATTATAACGCTATACTAAAACTATAACTGTGTATGACAATCTAAATGTATGTAAAATATATTGCAATTGGACTGGTTACTGAGATAATAACAGACTGCTTCTGGGAACGTGGCTGTTTTTTGTGGATAAAAAAAAAAAATCTAAACTCTGGAATAATTTATGTTGTCTCTAGTGAAAAGTGTAATTATACTGACCTATGGTTATTATGGTGAAACTGGTTACTTTGAGGGGGGCACAGTGGCTTGGTGGTTAGCACGTTTGCCTCACACCTCCAAGCAAAACTGCAGCTACGATAAGGTAATATTATAACTAAATGTGACATAAGATAGTCTAAGTTAAAGTCTCAAAAACACTGGTTGATGTGCAGACTAACTATAAGTCAGTTATCTTATCACAGTTATCACAATATTCTTCATGATGCACCTTCGGGGGAAAAAGGGGCCTTCGCCCCGCCCCTTCAGGAAGAGAAGTGCTTCCGAAACGCAGTCATTTTGTGACTGTCAAAGAATCTACGTTGTTTCTAGTAATAACTGTACAAACCTATAGGAACTGAGATAATAAGACGATCGCGACCCTAAGAGAGAGATTAAGGCATCTTTCTGCTGAGAAACATTCATCTCCACTACAGAAGTTCGAGGACTGCAGCGTGAAGGGAGGATGTTTAAACAGCAAGAAAACATGACAGTGCAGACAGTGACAACACATTTCTGCTGTACTGGTCTAATTCTGTGTTCTGACAAAATCATGAAATCCACGTTTCCGACACTTCACTTGTAAATATTCGGTAAGCAGGGTGTGTGACCTGCTTACGGTACGCATTGTGAATTGTACCATTTCTCGTTACCGCAAAACTCAAACGCCAACACTGTTTAGTTCCAAGCGAAAATGTCGCACGTGTTTATTGTAATCTCAACGCTTGAAAATGTTCGCAGTTTTATTCCAATTCATTACTTAAAATGTTGATGTGTCGATATTACGAAACGCAGTAGAAATATTGAAACTTACTGTGTTTAGGCTGTTATTACTGTGCGTAGGAGATTCAGGAGTGATGGTGCTGGTGATATAGATGATTTGTTTCCTGTGCTGTGTCTTGTTTACCGCACCTCTATCTCAGAGACATCCTGAAGCATCCCCCTAGGATATATTCTGAGTCAGGAATCACTGGTGTGGCGTCTTTGACAGAGTCAGGAGCTTTGAACTTTTTGAGGTTACTGTTTGGTTGAAATATGGACGTTATTGACAATAATAAACTCCACATTTTTATACCATAACTCTGGATTTCTTAATTTTTATACCTTGGAATTTTCCATGGTCATTTTTAGTGATTTTAACTTTCAGTGATGACTAGATAATTTCATTTGCGGTAGAATGTCAAATTAGAGAATTCTTGTAGCATTTAACAAGCTACTGTTATTGATCAGGGGGCACGGTGGCTTAGTGGTCAGCACGTTTGCCTTACACCTCCAGGGTTGGGGGTTCGATTCCCACCTCTGCCATGTGTGTGTGTGGAGTTTGCATGTTCTCCCTGTGCCTCAGGGGTTTCCTCCGGGTACTCCGGTTTCCTCCCCCAGTCCAAAGACATGTGTGGTAGGTTGATTGGCATCTCTAAATTGTCTGTAGTGTGTGTGTGTGTGTGCGCCCTGCGATGGGGTGGCACTCCATCCAGGGTGTATCCTGCCTTGATGCCCAATGATGCCTGAGATAGGCACAGGCTCCCTGTGACCTGAGAATAGTTTGGATAAGCGGTAGACAATGAATGAATGTTATTGATTAAATCTGGAAAACATCATGTCCTCATTCAACTGAATACAAATTTACGTACTACTTACGTACTCATTAACACTGCAATAAGCGTTAGCCTGGTAGTAACCTCACCTCAGTCATTAACTACAGTGTACTATTATGAATGTTCATTTGACTGTAAGTCAGGTTGGACAACTTGAACCCAAATGCTTTTGTCTTTTAATGTTGTTTACAACTACTTACAACTTTTATAGTGTGTATAAAAACTAATATGCCTTTCAATTTTCGTGTACATCTTTCTTAGTTTTTTTTTTTTTATGTTGCTTTACAACACAATGCTGTTAAAAGTTTGAATCTGATTGGACTGAAGGCATGGGTGTAATGTGAATGGGTATGCTTCTTAATATTTATAAATTCCATTAAAAAATACATTATGATGTCTGCAGTCTCATTACATAATTTTACCTTTGCTTGTCTATCCATCCATCCATCTATCAAATCTATCAATATATCCATAGCATATCAATTAAAGATGTTCATTTAAGACGGAACATGGTGGAATCTAAGTAAACAGAAAGGAAGCAAAGAGGAGAGTCCTAAATCCTAAATAAATCTAGGTCATCTGTGCGAGCAACCTTTTTGTTTTTGATAATAATGGAAATAGTGAATTATCTAGCTAGTGCCAAAATATGTGGAGTGTCGTTAGCTAAATTACGCCATATTTTCCACCCTTTTGAGTACAGGTTTTTTTCGTCCTTCTCTAAACAGCACTGCAAAATAGTCTACAAGGCAGTGTTTCTCTGCCTCTTCATAGCTACATGTGCACTTCTAGACAAAAACACTGTTGTTATTATTATTGTTGTTGTTGTTATTATTATTTTTATATTCTGTGCAAGGCTTACAGTAGTAGCGCCCACAATCACGGCACAGCTGAAGTCACAGAAACCACACTTTTTTTTTCTGATGTGAAAATGAATTGAAGCTCTTGACCTGTATCTGAATGAGTTTTTTACTGATTAGATAACAGCTTAAATGTCCAGTTGTACAGATGTTCCTAATAAAGTGGACGGTGAGTGTGTCCTAGGGAGGGGACAAAAAAAAAGCATTTCTCATGTCATCATCTTCACAGTACTCTCTTTGTGATGCCATACACATGTCCCTGCATTCTTTTATATTTTTGGAAACATTTTTTGTAGTTATATTTTGCCATCATGTCTAGAGCTTCCTGCTCTGGTTTTACTAAGAGCTACTTACAAAATTAACATCATTCACCAGCAAGACAGCAAAAACCAAATGTATCTTAATATGACAAAGCAGGAAAACAGATGGTCGATAAAAAAAATAAATAAAAAAAAAAGATTGTGGTTGATGTACACACTAACTGTAGACTTAAATGTACACACTAACTATTCCAGTCACAGATTTAAATCCACTGACGCAATTTCCGGCCCCGCCCCGCCCCGTCACATGAACGGAACTGCTTTCGGAATGCAACCGGCTTTTTACTGATTACAAATAATTCTACTTTGTATTTAGTTACATTTTTATTATACAAACGTATGGTTACTATGGTTAAACTGGTTACTGAGATAATATTACCCTGACAGAGAAAATCATCTCTCTGTTGAGAAAAATCGCGACTAAAGAAGAAAATGGAGGCCTGCAGTGTGAAGAGGGAATGACGAGTACAGCTAGAAGACCTGAAGACAGTCCAGATCTGTGAACACACCGTTCACTGCAATGATCCAGATCTGTGGTTCGAAAAAATAATGAAATCCGCATTTCTGACACGTTTGTACATATTCGGTAAGCAGGATGTGACCTGCTTACGGTCCGCGTTATATCTGTTATTTATTCGCAACACTTCTTGTAAATTCACTACTTTATAATTATACGAAAGAATAAATTGTACTAAACTTCAGTTTAACGCCAAAGATAAACGCCAGACCTGTTTAGTTCTAATCTAAAAGTTTGCAGTACAAATATGAGTATAGTTTCAGTTTCAGGTTTTTTAATGTGGACTGTCACACAATAGCGCCTATTGTTGATATAAAGTTTAGTTACAGACAGGAAGATCCCAAGTGTTATTTACATAATACACATAACAATATTTCTTTCTCCCTATCGCGCAGTTTGCATTTCATTACAACCTAAAATGTTAATAAGTCAATATTGCCGAAACGCATGTAGAAATATAGGAACTTGTGTTCAGGCTGTTATTACTGTGCGTAGGAGGCTCCTTAAGATGGTCCTGAAGATGTAGATGATTTAACTTTAGATATTGCTCAGGAAAGAGAGATCCGATCAGATATCCAGATACAAAAGCCACGTGATGTTGACAAGTGCAAATGTCCTGATTGACTGATGATCTGATATACACTGCCCATATATAATGTTTATGTCTAGACTTTATTAATCATTAAAAAACAGTATTCTAACTTTTACTTGTCTATAAAGTATATACACACTTTTAAAAAAAAACATTTTCTCCAAACAGATATCTGTGCTGCCCTCACATATGGAAGTAAATGTGGGCAAACTGAATATCTATCAGCAGCTGGAGTATGTTGTGCTATATGTGCTATAGGTAGGACATGGTGTTACTTCTGTAATGCAATCAGGTCATTAAGTAATAAAAAGTACAGCTAAATAACAAATGTAAAGTTGTTAACATGTCTTAAATTAATTCATCCATCTTCAGTAAGTGCTTTATCCTGGCCAGGGTTATGATGGCTACAGAGCCAATCCCAGGAACACTGGGTGTATGGCAGGGATACACCTTGGATGCCAGGCTGTCACAGGGCCTATCATACACACCTTGGGGCAATTTAGAGATGCTAATCTAACTAACATGGTTTTGGTCAGTGGGAGAAACGTTGATATACCAGACATGCAAAGCTATGTGGTGGCTGTGCTATCACAGACAATTAAAAAATTATTGATTATCCAATCAGATGATTTTTCCATTAGAATGTCTTTACTTAAAATATCATTTTGTTTAATATTCAGTTTCATCTGAAATGTAATCTTTCTTTTTCTTCAGTGATTTAGCTGACATTTTTCCAACAGTACCGTGATGCTTAAATAATATAGATATAGTAAAACTTTGTTTTTGTTGATATTTTTTCTCATGCTTGCAACTCTTTAAAGATCTTAAGCAGAGGATTATATGAAGAAGAATTACTTTTTTTTTAGGTGAATTCTTTCATGTATCTTTCCGCTCATCAGTTTCTCATCAGTCCTTATTATCTGTTCTGCAGGGTCTGTGGTTCTGAAAGACTGTCATGGTGATTACAGTACAACATGCAAACCTTGTTCTAAAGGAACATTTATGAATGTACCAAGTGGTTTTAACAGCTGCTTTCAGTGTAAAGTCTGTGAAAATGGTAAATATCATAATGCCTATTTGTATGTCTTAAATATTTAATTCTTGTTTCAGTAATTTTAATCTGAGGATTTTCTAATCTCATGTTCTCCTTCTAGGCTTGTATATTTCAGAAGATTGTACAACAATGAAGGATACAGTGTGTGAGGTGTTGGATGGATATTATTGCATGAATTACTCAGATGACAAAAGACATTGTTTGCTTGTAATGAAACATAGTGAATGCAAACCGGGGGAACGAATACAAACTCGAGGTGGGTTGTAAAGCATCAGTCCTTTGATCACTGCCACACTGAAAAAGGTGCCACTCGGAGTCTAAGCTTTTGAACAAAATAAGTGAAAATGGCATTGAATAAGAAGCATTGCATTTTAAATCTCCTAAAGTCATCAACATATGTCACCAAATTGAGTGAATCAGTGAAATTCATGTTCTATACAAGTATTTTATGCAGGTGACTAAAACGGTAACAACATTAAAATCTGGATAAAGTTAATGTTAAAACATAAGATGAATCAAAAACAACAAATTATCCTATTATAAAGGAAGTTAGGTGAAAGATTCTTGCATCTTTGCATTAAAAAGAAAAACAGGACTTTGGACATTTTGTAATAAGATTCACCAAGACAGGTTTCTTTTCTTCTCCCCATTTTCTGCTTGTTCATAAGCATCTAAAATTTAAGGTGTTATCTTCTACCACTAAAATTCTTACACTGAAAGCCAGCAGTGCCCAGAGTCCTAGTTTTATATCAGACATCATTCAACATTTAATTCATTTGTTTATACTGATTCAAAATGTCCTATTTCTAATGTACTGGCATAAAGGGTTGAAACACAGGTGAATTGTCTGTAAATGTCATGTGCTTCACTGTAATATGTTTGGGGAGGAAGTGGTTTTGATGTTTCAGTGTTTATTTACAGGCACAAAGACCTCAGATACAGTTTGTGAACCCTGTCCCTCAGGGTTTTATTCTCCTGAAGGTGTGAACTGCTCTAAATGGACTGAGTAAGTCATTTAGTTTTATATAAGCTGTAATATTTTTCTTTAGATGCTGTATTCCATACCTTTCATGGTGTTCTTTGTGTAATAGTTTTCATGTTTCCTTTCTTCAAGTTGTTCAGTCAAAAATGAGGTTGTGGACCAAGAAGGCACTTCTATTATAGATGTTCAATGCAAATCAAGAAGGAGCAGATATGGTCTCATAGCAGCTTTTCCCATAGGCACAGTTCTTTTACTGTCACTTGTAGTTTTATATTTGAATCCCAGACAAGACATCAGAAGTGAGTTGTGCTAAGTTTTTCTCCTATTTCAAACAACACATCAGTTCATTATGTTAAGTGGAAATCATGGTATCTGCTCAAATACCTAAGATCACTATACTACAATATTCATAACTATTGTAAGTGTTTATTTTACATTAATACTTTGCACTAATACACTCTTCTTTTTCAGGTTGCAGAACATTAAACGTAAGTGCACAAATGTTTAAAGGTTTTGAAACTTGAAATACTGAAGCAGTACTGTACAAAGTTTATTTGCAGTTCTTTTTGATCAAAACTACAGCTTGGTCCTGGCTGTGTTTTTTCAACACTTTTTTCTTGTTTTTCATTATTTTTTATTGACTACAAACAGAAATAAATTACAGGTTCCATACAGCTTTGTTTTGATGCAGCTGATTCATATCATAGAAGAACTTTATCCAACACAGCAGTCTCAGGTTAAGCTCAATAATAAAAGAGAGTGAAATTGTGAAATCCTGTAGAGTGAAATTATGGAAACCAGACTTTGGTTTCACTTTGTTTATTATAACCTACCTGTGCTGATGTAGCCCCATCTTTACACTTCAAGTAATTATTAGCTTTGTTCTGGTTAAATGTATGAATTAGCTGTCTTTGTAGATCTCTTAATGCTGTTTCTTGTTTCTTTTTGTGCTTACAGAGTCCTGTAGAGGAAACACATCCTCACACTTCACAGTGTGCCCCATCAACCAGTCACCTGTAAGAGCTGCTTCTATTCTTTCATCATGAATGTATACTGTAAGCTGGTTTATACTAGGGATAATAGATGATGTTATTAATTTCCTCAAGGAAAGAAATTCAGAAAACGGACTCACCGGACTGTAACATGGAGGTACATTGACTGTAACATGGAGTTACTCCACAAGGATTTTCTATTTCTTACTGAGCTACCAGCTCTACGAAGGGGCAAATAAGACATTTTATTTGGAAACCCCAAAAAAGAGCAGTGTTTTTTCTTTGATTAATGACCACTTCACGGACAAGGACTGTATTCTGTACAGTTTTTTTTTTATTTTATTTTTTTTTTAAGAATTATCTTTTTTAGAATTTTTGAGAAATGAGAGAATTCTTGTAGCATTTAACAAGCTAATGTTATTGATCAGGGTGCATGGTGGCTTAGTGGTTAGCATGTTTGCCTTACACCTCCAGAGTTGGGGGTTCGATTCCCGCCTCTGCTGTGTGTGTGTGTGTGTGTGTGTGGGTGTGTGTGTTTCTCCCTGTGCCTCAGGGGTTTCCTCCGGGTACTCTGGTTTCTTTTCCCAGTCCAAAGACATGTGTGGTAGGTTGATTGACATCTCTAAATTGTCTGTAGTGTGTGAATGAGAGAGTGTGTGTGTGCCCTGCGATGGGTTGGCACTCCATCCAAGGTGTATCCTGCCTTGATGCCGAATGATGCCTGAGATAGGCACAGGCTCCCCGTGACCTAAGAATAGTTCGGATAAGCGGTAGATAATGAATGAATGTTATTGATTAAATCTGGAAAACATCATGTCCTCATTCAACTGAATACAAATGTATGTACTACTCATTAACACTGCAATAAGCGTTAGCCTGGTAGTAACCTCACCTCAGTCATTAACTACAGTGTACTATTATGAATGTTCATTTGACTGTAAGTCAGGTTGGACAACTTGAACCCAAATGCTTTTGTCTTCTAATGTTGTTTACAACTACTTACAACTTTTATAGTGTGTATAAAAACTAATATGCCTTTCAATTTTCGTGTACATCTTTCTTAGTTTTTTTTTTTTTTTTTTTTTATGTTGCTTTACAACACAATGCTGTTAAAAGTTTGAATCTGATTGGACTGAAGGCATGGGTGTAATGTGAATGGGTATGCGTCTTGATATTTATAAATTCCATTAAAAAACAACTTATGTCTGCAGTCTCATTACATAATTTTTACTTTGCTCGTCTGTTATATCTACCCATCCATCCATCCATCAAATCTATGAATGTATCCGAAGCATATCCATTCTTCTTCTTCTTCTTTCGGCTTTTCCCTTCAGGGGTCGCCACAGCGAATCATCTCTCTCCACTTATCTCTATCTTCTGCATCCTCAACACTTGCACCCACTAGCTTCATATCCTCATTAATTCCATCCATATACCTCCTCTTTGGCCTTCCTCTTTTCCTCCTGCCTGGCAGCTCCATGTCCAACATTCTCCTACCAATATACTCACTTTCCCTCCTCTGAACATGTCCAAACCATCTTAATCTGGCCTCCCTAACTTTGTCCCCCAAACGTCCAACATGAGCTGTCCCTCTGATGTACTCGTTCCTAATCCTGTCCAATCTTGTCACTCCCAAAGAGAACCTCAACATCTTCAGCTCTGCTACCTCTAGCTCTGACTCCTGTCTCTTCCTCAGTGACACTGTCTCTATACCATACAGCATGGCTGGTCTCACCACTGTCCTGTACACCTTCCTCTTGATTCTCGCTGACATTTTCCTATCACACAGAACTCCCGACACCTTTCTCCACCCATTCCAACCTGCCTGCACTCGCTTCTTTACCTCTTTCCCACACTCTCCATTACTCTGGACTGTTGACCCCAAGTACTTAAACTCCTGTACCTTCTTCACCTCTTCACCCTGTAACCTTACTGTTTCACTTCCCTCCCTTTCATTCACACACATGTACTCAGTCTTACTACGACTGACTTTCATTCCTCTTCTCTCCAGTGCAAACCTCCACCTCTCCAGGTTTTCCTCCACCTGCTCCCTGCTCTCACTACCAATCACAATGTCATCTGCAAACATCATTGTCCAAGGAGACTCCTGTCTGACCTCCTCTGACAACTGGTTCATCACTATAGCAAACAGGGAGGGGCTCAGAGCAGATCCTTGATGCAGTCCCACCTCCACTTTGAACTCCTCTGTCTGACCTACAGCACACCTCACCACTGTCCTGCTCCTCTCATACATGTCCTGCACCACTCTGACATACTTCTCTGCTACTCCTGACTTCCTCATACAGTACCACAGCTCTTCTCTTGGCACCCTGTCATACGCTTTCTCCAAGTCTACAAACACACAGTGCAACTCCCTCTGACCATCCCTATACTTCTCCATCAAAATTCTCAGAGCAAAAATTGCATCCGTTGTGCTCTTGAAGCCATACTGCTGCTCACAAATGTCCATTACCTTCCTTAACCTAGCTTCCACTACTCTGTCCCATAGCTTCATTGTATGGCTCATCAAATTTATCCCCCTATAGTTGCTGCAACTCTGCACGTCACTCTTATTCTTAAAGATCGGCACTAACACACTTCTTCTCCATTCCTCAGGCATCTTCTCACTCTCTAAAACCCTGTTGAACAAACTAGTCAAAAATTCCACTGCTGCCTCTCCTAGACACTTCCAGACCTCCACCGGGATGTCGTCAGGACCAACTGCCTTTCCACTTTTCATCCTCTTCAAAGCATTCCTGACTTCATCCTTTCTAATCTTATCTACTTTCTGTTCCACAGAGTTCACCCCTTCTACTCTTTTTTCCCTCTCATTTTCCTCATTCATCAGCCCCTCAAAGTACTCCTTCCATCTCCTCTGTACACTCTCCTCACTTGTGAGCACCCTTCCATCTCTATCCTTAATAACTCTAACTTGCTGCACATCCTTCCCATCTCGATCCCTTTGCGCCCTGTAGGTCAACGGCTCCGATGGCGGTCGTTGTTAACCCAGGCCTCAACCGATCCGGTATGAAATTCGTACTGACGATTCGCATGGTTAAATTTGGCAATGTTTTACGCCGGATGCCCTTCCTGACGCAACCCTCTCTATTTATCCGGGCTTGGGACCGGCACAGAAGTCACTGGACTGTTACCCCCATGGCTAGGTTCGAAGCATATCCATTAAAGATATTAATTTACAACAGAACATGGTAGAATCTAAGTAAACAGAAAGGAAGCAAAATGGAGAGAGTCCCTTAGTTTTGTTTAGTCTAAAATTCTAAATAAAACTAGGCCATCTGTCAGCAGCAGACTGTGCGAGCAACCTTTTTATAATGGTAATTATAATAATGATAATAATAATAATAACGGGAACAGTGAATTAACTTAGCTAACACCAAAATATGTGGAGTGTCATTAGCTACATTACAACATATTTTCCAAACTTTTTTTGAGCACGTTTTTTACAACGTTTCTTACTACCTTTTCTATACAGCAATGCAAAATAGTGTGCTAGGCAGCATTTCGCTGCCTCTTCAAAGCTACCTGTGCACTTCCAGACAATTATTATTATCATCAGCATAATCATCATAATCCATAGTAGTAGCATTTTTTTTATCAGTAATCACAGAAAACCATACTTACTGTATGAGTAATGGGTCCCCGAACCTTTCGGAAGAGAGCTTTGAAACTTGGCAATCTATGCTGTTTCTAGTTTTACCTATAATTATAACGCTATACTAAAACTATAACTGTGTATGACAATCTAAATGTATGTAAAATATATTGCAATTGGACTGGTTACTGAGATAATAACAGACTGCTTCTGGGAACATGGCTGTTTTTTGTGGATAAAAAAAAATCTAAACTCTGGAATAATTTATGTTTTCTCTAGTGAAAAGTGTAACTATACTGACCTATGGTTATTATGGTGAAACTGGTTACTTTGAGGTGGGCACGGTGGCCTCACACCTCCAGGGTTGGGGGTTTGATTCCTGCCTCCGCCATGTGTGTGCGGAGTTTGCATGTTCTCCCCGTGCCTCGGGGGTTTCCTCCCCTGGTCCAAAGACATGCATTGTAGGTTGATTGGCATCTCTAAATTGTCCGTAGTGTGTGATTGCATGAGAGTGTGTGTGCCCTGCGATGGGTTGGCACTTGATGCCCAATGACACCTGAGATAATGAATGAATAATTAAAGCTGGTAAATTTTCAGTTAGATGAATCAGCATCTTTGGATATCTCTTAATGGTATTTCTTGTTTCTTTTTGTGCATACAGAGCCCTGTAGATGGAAACCAGTTCTCACATCTCAGTATGTACTTTATCATCATCATCCAGTTTATGTTTCATCGTGAATGCATGAAAGAAAGAAATTCAGGAAACAAGTCATCAACTGCTCTAAGAAAAGCATAATTGCCCAATTATTGCCCATAATTGAACGATTATTTTTTTAAATAACAGAATCATGATATGTACTTTTCAGAAACACTGAACACATGAATGCTGTTTCCCAGCATGTCAGTGTCAAATGCATGTAATGTGAATCTGCTAGCAGAACACAGAACATTCATTCATTGTCTAGCGCTTATCCGAACTATTCTTGGGTCACAGGGGGGCCTATCTCAGGCATCAATTTGGGGATCAAGGCAGGACACACCCTGGATGGACTGCCAACCCATCACAGGGGCACACACACAACGAACAATTTAGAGATGCCAATCTCTCATACCACGTATGTTTTTCGATTGGGGGAGGAAACCCCCAAAGCACAGGGAGAACATGCAAACTCCACACACACGGCAGAGGCGGGAATCAAACCCCCAACCTTGGAAGTGTGAGGCAAACATGCTAACCACTAAGCCACCGTGCCCCCAGAGAATATTTAAAAGTGATTAAAAAAAACAACAACACAATTTGTATATCTGTGCTTCTGATTTTGGGCATTGAAACAAGCATTAATCTGATGTTTTATTCTGGTTACAATAACTTAGTGATATTTACATACACCTTTATTTTGTAAAAGTTATTTCCATTAATGTATTTTCTTTATTGTTAAATAAAGTTGTTAATTCTGCGTTAGTTTGTGGAATCCTATTGGACCTTATGAAATATTTGTATGTTCATGTTGCATGTTTGCACCACTCTCATGTAAGCCTGTTCACCATAGAACAAATTGGAAATGCTGCTTGATTCCTTTTGCACTTTATACTGTTTTGTTGGTTTTTTTTGTCACTGTTGCTAATTAGTAGTTAAGACACTGATGATGTCTGTTAAACTGATGTTTACGCTTCTAACATACAGTTAGTTTTAAATGCACATGCTTTACATAATTGCACATGCTTAAAGATCATGTGTTATCATGTTAGTAAATTTGCTTACTTTCCAAAATCAGATATCAGTGACTAAACATGGAGAGAAAGTTGTTTTGTTTTGTTTTTGATGGTGTATTTCTAGAAATTGATCAATAACCCAATAAGGTCCAGCGACACCCCTGACAAATTAGTTGTCATTAATTATTTGTGATACTTGTTTACATAACCGTGAGCAGTTGTGCAATATTACACACTGGACATAGTTTACCAAAAACATTTGCAGAAAAATAGTCAAATAGACCTTTTTCAATTTTTATGCTGTGTTAAAAATGTTTATTATTATTCTTCAAATTAAAGGTGTTGATTCTTCTTCAAATAAAAAGAACTAAAGAAAATAGTTGTGTTGTCTTTGTGTTGTGTTTCTAAAGAAAATGGTTGTGTTGTCATACTGGTAATGTGATGTTATCGGAAGAGCATCTTCAGATTAACAGTAACTTTGATCTGATGTTGATTATTTTCCTATAACAGCACTCTCTGCAGTGCTTAACACCACTTATTTTAGTAAATTGGTTCGCCCTCAAAATTGAATGAATGAATAAATAAATAAATAAATAAATAAATGTCTTCTGTTTTCTGGCTTGTACACAATAAACGTGTTTGTTGCATAGCTATTCTGTGAGTCGGATCATTAATTCAAGATTCAAAGTGTTTATTGTCATATGCACAGTGAGGAAACAAGTTTCCCTGTACAATGAAATTCTTTCTTTGCTGTCTACAGTGAATGCCAGACAAGCACAAAAAAAAAACCTATGTAAAAAAAAAAAAGTAAAATAAAAATCAAACACACACACATAAATACAAACACAAACATAAAAAAAACAACTATGCAGCAGAATTATAGACTGTAAATATAGAATATAGACTGTTATCTGTATGTGCAAATGTACAATTAGTTGTAAAAATATATTTACTTATGTGCAAAACAATATTATTATAGTGTGTGCAAAAATTGAATACAGCTGTAGATGGTAACAGCAGCAGCAGTAACATTAACAATGTGTAGACTTAATGCAACTGTGGATAATAATAGAAATGGCATTAACATTCATAACAAATACTCAATTATATTAACTCAATTTGTATCTTTTCAAAAAACTCTTAAATTTACATTTCAAATCTAATCAAACGCAATGTTTCGTAATTTTACAAAGACACGACAACATCGGAACATCGTTTTAAGCAGCTGCTGAAGCAGTGGGGACCGTAATTCGTGATACACCGCCTACACGGCACAGAGGAGTTTATTTACAACATACTAAAGAGACGAATATAGTAGAAACTACACTATAATGTAAGTTGCACCTTCGCTTTGTGCCATTAATTTTATTGTAAATTACGAGTAAGCTACTTAGTTAGTAGAGTATCTACTTCGCTGTATGGTACACAAGTATACAATCCTGACTTCTGCTACTAACGCTGGCTCGAATACTGGCTATGAAAAGCAGTTATGTGTTGTGTGAAAACACTATGCTCTTTATTTCGTTTCTACCTTATTCAGCTTTAGAAAGGTCTCATGGATGATGAGGATGACTGTCCAAAGCTGGTTCCTATTGAGGAGAAGAGCAAGACACCTGCAGCTCAGATACCTGTCACCATCATCACCGGTTACTTGGGTGTGTTTTCCTTTCTATTGTACGGAAGTCAGAGACTGCAGTGAATTAAAAAGATTAAGCTGTTTAAAACTTTTTTTTAGAGAGTGAGAGGATGCCTGAGGAATGGAGAAGAAGTGTGTTAGTGCCGATCTTTAAGAATAAGGGTGACGTGCAGAGTTGCAGTAACTATAGGGGGATAAAGTTGATGAGCCATACAATGAAGCTATGGGAAAGAGTAGTGGAAGCTAGGTTAAGGAAGGTAGTGGAAATTTGTGAGCAGCAGTATGGCTTCATGCCCAGAAAGAGCACAACAGATGCAATTTTTGCTCTGAGGATTTTGATGGAGAAGTATAGGGATGGTCAGAGGGAGTTGCACTGTGTGTTTGTAGACCTGGAGAAAGCGTATGACAGGGTGCCAAGAGAAGAGCTGTGGTACTGTATGAGGAAGTCAGGAGTAGCAGAGAAGTATGTCAGAGTGGTGCAGGACATGTATGAGAGGAGCAGGACAGTGGTGAGGTGTGCTGTAGGTCAGACAGAGGAGTTCAATGTGGAGGTGGGACTGCATCAGGGATCGGCTCTGAGCCCCTTCCTGTTTGCTATGGTGATGGACCAGTTGTCAGAGGAGGTCAGACAGGAGTCTCCTTGGACAATGATGTTTGCAGATGACATTGTGATCTGTAGTGAGAGCAGGGAGCAGGTGGAGGTAAACCTGGAGAGGTGGAGGTTTGCGCTGGAGAGAAGAGGAATGAAAGTCAGTCGTAGTAAGACTGAGTACATGTGTGTGAATGAAAGGGAGGGAAGTGGAACAGTAAGGTTACAGGGTGAAGAGGTGAAGAAGGTACAGGAGTTTAAGTACTTGGGGTCAACAGTCCAGAGTAATGGAGAGTGTGGGAAAGAGGTAAAGAAGCGAGTGCAGGCAGGTTGGAATGGCTGGAGAAATGTGTGGGGAGTTCTGTGTGATAGGAAAATATCAGCGAGAATCAAGGGAAGGTGTACAGGACAGTGGTGAGACCGGCCATGCTGTATGGTTTAGAGACAGTGTCACTGAGGAAGAGACAGGAGTCAGAGCTAGAGGTAGCAGAGCTGAAGATGTTGAGGTTCTCTTTGGGAGTGACAAGATTGGACAGGATTAGGAATAAGTACATCAGAGGGACAGCTCATGTTGGACGTTTGGGGGACAAAGTTAGGGAGGCCAGATTAAGATGGTTTGGACATGTTCAGAGGAGGGAGAGTGAGTATATTGGCAGGAGAATGTTGGACATGGAGCTGCCAGGCAGGAGGCAAAGAGGAAGGCCAAAGAGGAGGTATATGGATGGAATTAATGAGGATATGAAGCTAGTGGGTGCAAGTGTTGAGGATGCAGAAGATAGGGATAGGTGGAGAGAGATGATTCGCTGTGGCGACCCCTGAAGGGAAAAGCCGAAAGAAGAAGAAGAAGAAGAAGCTGTTTAAAACTTTGCATTTGAGACATTATTTAATCTTGGCTTAATAAACCCATATGGTCAAAAGCGTATGAACATCTACCCATCATATCCTTATGTGCATGCTAGCATCCTATTCCAGATTTAGCCCTCAGTTGCTGTTATAATAACCTCCACTCTTCTGAGAAGGTTTTCTTGGTATATTTTGGAGTGTGGCCATGGGGATTTGCTCATTCAGCCCCAAGAGCAATAATAAGATCAGGCACCAATGTCAGACAAGAAGGTCTGAGGTGCAGTCATCGTTCCAGTTTATCACAAAGGTGTTCAGTGGGGTTGAGGTCAGGGCTCTGTGCAGACCACTCGAGCTCTTCCACTCCAGCCTTGGCAAACCATGTCATCATGGAGCTCGCTTCGTGCACAGGAGCATAGTCTTGCTGGAACAGGTCTGGGCCACTTGGTTACAGAGACATTCTGTACCATCGTGTGGTTCCAAATTTATGGTATCTGTTTGTGGAAGAACCACACAGGGGTGTGATGGTCAAGTGTCCACAAACTTCTGGCCATATAGTTAAATATATCTTTAATGTCTCACTTTGTGACTTTAAACAGCTGTTTGAATTTTTAAAAGATTTTCAGTGAAGCATGAACTTTATAAGAAAGCTCACATGGTGCGTAAAGTCTAGCTTCTGTTTGCATACAGGTGCTATATGGCTTTGTTCATTTTCATATCAGGGCTGGCAATCGATTCACAACAAATAGCATTATTGTCATCGCCTACATTTGAAACGGAGTTAGGATTTATAAAGTTATAAATGTCTTATAAAGAAGAATAACCAGAAAATGTTCACTTTCTGAGAAAAATGTTGCATTAATTTAATATAAAGTGCATTGTTTCTTACATTCTAAATAATCTGTAGTAATTTCTCAACTTGAAAAATATTCTTGCTTTTCCCCTGATATTTCTTTTCCAGGTGCTGGGAAGACGACTCTCTTGAATTACATACTGGCTGAGCAGCATAACAAAAGAATAGCAGTCATTCTCAACGAGTTTGGTGAAGGCAAGTAAACAAACATGAATACAACATGACTGTGCGATTCTGCATTAGAAAGGCTAATGAATGGGGAGAGTAATCCATGCCATATTTAAATTCAATCTGAGTGGAATAATGTAAAAATACAGCCTACATGTTTCCATTGTGACATGAGGAAGATTTAGTATAATGAAGATAGAAACCTTTATATTGCTAGAACACTTCTCCCCCATAAAATAACTGTGTGGGGATTTGAAAAACAAAAAAAGCATTCTACTGTCTGGTGTAAAGGGACAAAAACTAATTATAAAGCTCATCTTAGATGATAAAATGACCCTGCATTTTAATCTGTAGTGAAATTCATGTGCTTATAATATAATAAATTCATGTTCCAGTCATAGTCCTTTATGGAATTGGATTAATGAGTATACATTATCCAGTCTTTTAAGGATGGTTGAAAAATAATGTATTGAAAAAATATTTTTTTGGAAAGAAAATAACAGAATAAACTTCAATATTTACTACAGAGCTGTAATTTTAGATATTAGTGTCTCAACATTTGTGTCCTTGGTGGTCAAGTGGCAGGATCCTGCCTTCTCACTGTGCTGCAGCTGGGGTTCGATTTAGTGCCCGGGTAAAATGGGAGAGTTGTGTCAAAAAGGGAGTCTGGTGTAAAACCTGTGCCAAAATCAAATATGCTGATCAGGTGATGTGCTTTGGCAACCCTGAACAGGAAGCAGCCAGAAGACAACAAGAAGTGTCTGTTGACTTTGCTGAAAATTTATGAAGTGCTTTATGTAATTATGAAAGCAAGTGTTGTCAGTGTGAACGGCCTTTAAGCAGGTTAATTCTTCTGTCTGTATACTGCAGATTATAATTGTTCAAAAACAAATATAAAAAACATTGTGCATTTTATTTCATCAAGTTTTTTTTTTTTTTATGTTGCCTTGATTGCTTTTAGCATTATTATATGACTTTCATAATAAATAAATAAATGCAGTATGTTTTCTGAATTGCTCTTGTCCTGAGGGGGGCAGCAGAGTCACAGTGTTAGTGTCTCTTCAGCGTCCTAACGCTTAAACGATACAAACTATATCATTTTTTTGTTAGTTTTTGTGACATGAATTATCGGATATGTCATATATATTATACATTACATAATGTTTTTGGGCGTGGCTTAGTGTGAGTAGGCAGCGAAGTATGTCCGCCTCTTCAATGGCCATCCTCAGATAGTTTAGTATTAATTTAATTTAAGTCTTTTTAGTGTAAATACCTGTTTTTATCATTGAGAAAAGTAGTGAGTTGTTAATGTTTGCTGGAAACCAACCATATTTCGTGCCTTTACCTTAGTATACAGTATAAAGTAACATGTATAGTAAACATTTCACTGTCTACAAGCCTTCAGTATTTATTCTGATCACATGAACCATTCTATTTCATTTTCTTATATTGAAATAAGGAGAAGGTTTAAGCATTTGATCAGTTTGCTATAAAAAAAAGAAAAAAGGATTTTTAAAAGTATTTATACCCCATAGTAATGTAAAACTAGATTTGATCTGATGCAACACATTTCCACACTTTACACAATTTGATGGTTACTGTGAGTGTGAAAAAAATTATTCCATCAGCCGTTTTCAGTTATTTCACATTGATAAATTGTACTCTGTGTCTTTGTGAGGTCTGTCATCTTGGTCGAGATCCACAGAACAAATCCAAATGATGTCAGTGAAGCACTTGAAGCCATATTCTGAAACGTGTGATGTGATGTTCCTATTATACAGAACAGTTTCTGTAATGTGTGTGTGTGTGTGTGTGTGTGTGTGTGTGTGATGTGCAGGCAGTGCTTTGGAGAAGTCCCTGGCAGTGAGTCAGGCAGGAGAGCTGTATGAAGAGTGGCTGGAACTCAGGAATGGCTGTCTGTGCTGCTCGGTGAAGTATGAATCTGCTTGTCTCAGATCCGTGTAGGAAACTCATCTTGTCATTGGTGGTCTCTTTATAATGATCGATGAGGGTTAATAAATCGTGTTTAGAAATAGATGGGATTCAGTAAGTAAGTTTAGGACTTGGATTAGGACTAGGACTGATGTCACACATGTCCAGTACGTGTGTAAACACTGTGCTCAATAAATATAGCTACAAGCTAGGTGGATATAATAAACTGTGGCTTAGTGTATCTTTTCTCTGCATTGTTTTTAATTTGCACTCATTCTGTGTGCAGGGATAATGGATTAAAAGCGATTGAAAATCTGATGGAAAAGAAAGGGAAGTTTGACTACATTCTTCTTGAGACAACTGGTCTGGCAGATCCAGGTGATTCATCTGCTTAGTTTTTTTTCCCCCTTCTTTTTACTTTTTTTTAGTCTGTGGTTCTGTATGTATGTTTGATTAGGTTGTTTTTTTCTTTTCTTTTCTTTTGTTTAATTGACTTTGAAGACACTTTTATTCTGTAAAAGTGACTGAGGTAAATTTCACTTCAAGCAAAAACACAGCGTCATAGCTACAGATGTTGTGTGCTACAGTATTGTCCAAGTACATGCTTTGGTCTAGTAAAATACTTTGACGAAAAGGTAACACATTTAGAGGGGTTTTGTGTAAAGGGCTATCCTTTGGTCAATGCCAGTCCTGTGTGATCTAAATTTACAACCTTCTGCTCATCAGAAACCTGTTACCACTAACCTATCAGTGCCTTCCGGATTTTGTGATTACAGAGATGAATGCAAAACCAAGCAAACGGCAAGATGTTCAGTGGAGTTTACATTATTTCAGAATTTGCCCAGATTTTCGGCAGATTAGGGCCAAGACATGTCATGTGACATCAACACAACACAGATTCATCAGTGCTCTCTTTGTTTTAACATGTGTTGAACACGTGCAGCTATCTTTAGTTTAAATAAATGGTATCCTGTGCTTGCAACTTTACTAATTCCAGTAGTTTTTTGGGGTAAAAAAATCCACAACTTGCATTGCAAATTTTAAAAGATTTTTGGCTGCCATAAAAATCACAAAAACCCTCAAAATCCTGGAGATACTGGCATATGCTACTACTACCATATAAATGTGTTATTTTTAAGTGATCATTTTTTAAATAAAAAATTGAATAATGCATTCAAGTGCATTACAGCAAGTGCAGGCAACATTTGGGGCTCAGACTGTCTATCCTCAACAAATCATCAGAAGGGAAACTCATCAGTCAGGTAGTGCTTGGACAAAATAGAAATCAATAGGAAAGTCATGTGGGGTATCACCTTTGCCAAACAGACGCCACAAATGATTGACAGGTGCCAGGGACCATCGCCTGGCTGAGTGTGACAGACAAAGCAACACATGGAGCTGACAGAGCGTGCTCAGACCCGGGCTTGTCTCATAACTCTGGCTTGTCATTGGCTGAGACAGCCATGTCACTCTGTGGGGTCTCATGGGATTGAAATCTTCCCCTCACCAACAATGTGGTGGTAGCCTGAATGGGTTATGCATTCAATGTCTTTTAAGAACAACACTTTCATTACCAGCCTATCAAATATTTACAGTGCTTTCTTATTCTACCCTGACGGGTGGACAAAAGTCCATTATGTGAACAAGATTGGCTAACTCTGTTGCATGAATCTGTGAAATCTCTCAAACCAGAAAAGTTGAAAAGCATGGAAACAAACAAAACAGATCCTGTAGTGAAAAAAAATCCTCAAACCACCCGTGAAATTTGTTAATGCATTTTAAAGCACATAGGAACTTGTTTAAGCTGTTAACATTAATAATACATTACTAAGAAATGCTTTTAGTTCAGTTACAGCCCATGCAGTGTTATTCCAGTATCCCAAAGTTTTTCTGTTTTCTTTTTGAAATTGGGAAAAATAAAACAAATCATTGTAATTCTTGTAGTTGTTATGGTAGTTGTTTTTATTGATGTTTTTCCACATTAGGAGCAGTTGCCTCGATGTTCTGGGTTGATGCTGAACTAGGAAGTGATCTTTACTTGGACGGTAAGATGTTTTCTTTCTGTCTCTCCCTATCACCACTTCTCCTCTTCTATATTTTTTTAAGATTATCAGTATGTAAACCAAAACATTTACTATATATGGCTTGCACTTTGAAGATCTTCAACGTAATTGTGATCTATAAAGAGACAATCTTGCTGACCTTTAATCTTAGTGCATTTTTTCTAAAGTCACTCTAATGTGCTCTGTTACACTTAAGCACTTTTTTGGGCACATGAGCCATTGTATATTTTAAAAGTTCAACACTGCTTACTTCAAATCCCACTACACTACTCATGTACAATATTTTGTACAAATATTTAGGAGTGTAGCAGGAAAAACATTGTGTACAAATGCCTCTACTACATATGTCTCTAGCTAATGCAAGTGAATATGTAAAAGCAGACGTTCATGGTTTGTTATATTTTGTCGTTTCAGGCATTATAACAGTTATTGATGCAAAATACGGAATGCAGGTGAGTGATGCAGTTTAATATTTGTCTAAAATGTATAGACATATATAAGATGGTGCAGATACTTGATAATTCCATTTAGGAGCTGGAAAACGAGAGACATCTTGTTTCTTGTCTTTTGGTCATGGGAAGAAGCCATTGTTTGATTGCACACATAGGATATATATTCTTTTTCTATTGTATGTTTTATTTATTATGTCTTACATTATATAGCATCTAGTAAGGAAGTCGCAAAGCCTGTTTTGTTGTCTTTATGCAGTGAAGATAAAGATATTCTATTTAAATCTAGAAAGCAGTTCCATGATATGGTTTGAATGAGGCCCAGAGGCAGTACTTTTTTTTTTTACATATCACCTCTCTTTGTTTCGGAGTTCGAAGTGTCCGTTCTCTTGCACCCTTCCCCACATGTCACTTTCTCCATCAAGCATGGGAGAAGGACAGCGATAGTGACACCTGGATAATAGGCCGCCATTTGAAGGGTGTCAGAGCCAGCAGGTCGTCCCCGTTTACGCTCCTGCTGGCACCTCGGCCCATCCGTCCCCTCTGGGGAGCTCAGGAGAGGGAGGGGATGATAGAAACTAAAGGAATTGTGGGAATCTGAGCAGATCATTCTAATGGGCTTGTCACCTTTGTGCCCACTCCCACGCCAAGACCTGATGTGTTCATCAGATGTGTGTGTGTGTGTGTGTGTGTGTGTGTGTGTGTGTGTGTGTGTGGTGAAATGGAGCTGTAATGAGAGTTGATTGGCCTGGACATGCTCAGCTTTTATTTCTTGGCTGTCGGTGAGAATGATTGCCAGGGTCTGGGGTTAGTGTGGACAAGTGTGATGGCTCTCATAGATGACAGAGGCCTGGTCTCTGGGGTCAGTGTTATTACAGATTTAACATGGCCAGTGAAAAATCTCACAGCCTACCAGATGCCCTGTCAAAAACAGATTATCTTTTCAATAAGCAAACTATTTGGAAGTTATAACAGTTTGAGAATTGAACCTCTATGTCGAGTTTGCATCATTTCTTTTTCAATTCAGAGCTGTCACTTCCCTTTTTGTGATGATTAGCACATTTATTAGAGTTTTTTAATTGATATCCTGATATGCTATAGATAAGAACATTAGATTAAAATAGAGTTTTATTGCATTAATACAGACATCATATTAGTGGGAAAACCCATGGCTCTGATACGCTTTGGAGACATTTATTTATTATGCTAGCAGGGTTTGAGTTCATGTTTCTCTTTATAGGGAAGAATCACTGCAAATCCATACAAACTTCTTCTGACTGCTCAGGTTTATTATTTATGATGCAGTATTTATGATGCCAGGATCTTCCAGGATGATAATCACCGCATCCATGTTACACACGTGCTTAATGAACAGTTTAATGAGTATAAAATCTATGTAAATCATATGCTTTGGCCTTCACCAGATCACCAACCCATTTAATCAAATTTGTCACAAGGCCTGTATACATTATCTTCATTAATTGTTCTATTTACTGTTTTTTTTTTTTTTTTTTTTTTTTTGTAGCATCTGACTGAAGAGAAACCAGGAGGTTTGATAAATGAAGCTGTAAGGTAAATGAACTTCCCTGATTAGATTCATGTGTAATAATGTTGACTTAGTGAATTTTTTCACTTTAGAAGAAAAAGTGGGAGAGAGAACTTAGAGATCCAAGGAGAAGTACAAAAACAAGTCATAGTACAAAAAAGCTTGTTCGTTTTTTACACATTAAATTTCAACACATACACAGTCAAATTTAATTCAGTATAATTTTGATCAGCTACAAATTTAAGAAGTTCCCTTTATCATTGCTATAGCAGCATCTCATTCACAGGGACATCTACAGTATGCTATAATTTGAAAACAAAGATACACAAATATATATAATTTATTTCAGGGGTGTTCCACAATGTTACATGTAACTATAAACATATAAAAAGCATAAAATATTGTTGCCAGTCTGTGGTGTAAGCAGAATAACTGGACCTGGTCGTAACAGAAACACTGGTTTGTGCCACACTGCATCACACCACTTTGTCCTTGATTTTTTTTTTCTCTCTTTTTAATATATATATATATATATATATAATATATATATATGTGTGTATATATATATATATATATATATATATATATATATATATATACATATTTATATATATATATATATATATATATATATATATATATATATATATATATATATATATATATATATAATATAATATAATATAATATAATATAATATAATATAATATTATATATATATATATATATATATATATATATATATATATATATATATATATATATATATATATAATCAACTACCTGACCTAAAGTGTACTATTACTCGTTTGAGTGCTTTGGATGTCATGTTTCAAGTTTGGGAATTATAGTTGCTTTATCTAGTCCACACAGCTAGTCTGATTTCTTAGAAGATGCATCATGACACTATCTTTCATAACATCATTCCAACTTGAGAGGTGTTTTAGAAAAAAACAAGGATGACAGAAAGGATAAAATACTTTAATTCTATATATAATTGAATGTATATTTAATAGACCCCCTTTAGAGTAGCTTACAGTTATGTCGTTTATTCAACTGAGCACTTGAGGGTTAAGAGCCTTGCTCAAGGGTCCACCAGTAACAGAGCTTGGATTTGAACTCACATCCTTCTGATCAGTAGTTCAGCATCTTAGCCACTGAGCTACTGCTACCTTTAACACCTCTCTAGCACCTGCTTTTGGTTCAACAGGTAAAGTGGTAAAAATGTTAGACTCTTTAATCCACCATATGGCTAGACGCTCCTGATGGTAGCAGAAGAGTCAGGTCACAGTCCGAGGCTGTCTCTGTCTGCTCAGCTGCTGTTACTGAAACATGCTGGAGATGATTTGAGCATGCTGGAATGCTCACAAGTGTCTGCGGCCGTCGTCTCTGCCCGTGTTCTCTGTTTGTGTTTTCCTACCACACAAAATGACGGGGCCTTTTGAGCATACCACCCACACACTGTAAGACAACAAAGACAGCGGCCGACACAAAACAACAAAGAGTGTGTGTTTATGCTTCTAGACAAACACACACACACACACACACACACACACACACAAGCACACACACACACAGTCTTTTGCATATATAAGTGAATAGGGTATTTGTAGGCGGTAATAAAGAGTGTGAAGAGCTATACGATGGCTTTGGTCTTTTGTGCATTGCTTGCTTTTCTTTCTTTTTCTCACACACACACTCACAGAAGGTAAAAAAAAAACACTGCCAATGATTTTTTGTACTTCTCTCTCTTTTTTCAGGCAGATAGCCCTCGCTGATCTGACGATTGTTAATAAAACCGATTTGGTGAATGAAGCTGAGCTCAATCAGCTTCGAGACACGGTCAGGTACGAGACCACAGCTATACTTTACAATATGTTTGACCGGATTATGTAGCACCCTAATATTCAGATGTTTTTCTTTCTGCTAAACGTTCACTGTCGATGTTAGAATGTTAAAACTTCTCTTTGAAGTCATTCTCACAAGCCTCTGTTGCTCTCTGCATTACAGGTCTATTAATGGCCTCATCAGGATCCTGGAAACACAAAGGTCCAGGTGAGTTTGTGCAAGAAATGCCACTCTCACACACATTATGAAGGTGTCAAATTAGACTTTTTGCCGGTCGTAAAATGACACACACAAACAATCTGCCCAGCCCTGTTGTCGTAACAAAAATATATCAAGCGTGACATTACACAAGCACCTTTAGCTGTTTTCTGTCTGCACAGGCAACTTCTGCAGTGTCTGAGCCTGGAAAGGGGTTCACTAAAGTACACTTTTTAACTGTTTTCACATTAATGATGGCATTTCTCCTTGTAGGGTCGACTTGTCTCAGGTGTTGGATCTGCATTCTTTTGATACCAAAGATAGCATGAGGTAAGATGATTTGTTCTATAAAGGTGAAGTTTGATTGATGAAAACATTTTATTCATGTTACTTCAATGCTTTTTGTTCTTCCAAGAAAAAAAAAAGTTCTGTATGTGGTTTTATTGGCATAAAATAAATAAATTTTGGACATATTTAGCCTTTGTAACCCTGCATGTTGCTTGCAGCTGGTTTCATTATTAAAGGAGCGTATAGCAAGTGGTGCCAAACTAGTGCAAAAGCAGTGCAGGATGGTTGAAATAATCTTGAATCAATGAAGTAAGCCCAAGCTGCTATCCTTTTATATTAGTTAGAAATTTGTTTACACTACTTATGGATTCTCTCCTAAGGGCCTCAATGTTTCTGAAATATTAATGCAAACTAATAATATATACAGTTTATTAAAAATATAAGAAAAGTGATATAATAAATAATACTAATCCATTCCAAATGAAACGATGCATGCATAAATATAATACAGAAAATGGAAATTACCTATGGAATAAAATAGCCAGTCATAAAATGGTCATTGTAAATAGTTATTTAAACAAGATTATATTAAACAATTAAATTAGATATGAAAGATCAGGATAAAAATAGAGATGTTAAATAGAAAGAATTATAGTTCTTTACAGTACAAAACAAATCAGTTTAATGAGTGTATTATTTATTTATTTATATATATATATATATATATATATATATATATATATATATATATATATATATATATATATATATATATATATATATATATATATATATATATATATGGTCGCTCATATCAGATACCATGGCTTCTGCTCGGATCTCAGCATGTCTGGTGGACATTTCATCTTGGATGACGGCTCATCAGCTGAAACTGAATCCCAGCAAAACTGAGCTGCTGGTCATCCCAGGTGATCCATCCCCAGCCCAAGACCTTGCGATATCTCTGAACAACTCCATGATTTCCCCTTCAGCCACTGCTCGCAGCCTTGGGGTAACCATGGACAATCAACTGTCCTTTTCCTCCCATGTCACTAATGTGACACGCTCGTGTCGGTTTCTTCTGTACAACATCAGAAGGATTCGGCCATTTCTTTCCACACAGGCAACTGAACTGCCTGTTCAGTCTCTGGTCATTTCGAGATTGGACTACTGCAACTCTCTTCTGGCAGGTCTACCTCTGAACGCAATTCGCCCACTGCAAATGATCCAAAATGCAGCTGCACGACTTGTTTTCAACCTGCCCAAGTTCTCCCACACCACCCCACTACTGCGTTCCCTCCACAAAGCCAAGAATGGACCAGCGCCATCTTACCTCAAAGCTCTCGTCACTCCTCGCACTGCACCTCGCTCACTCAGATCCACTAGCACTGCTCGACTGGTCCCACCATCTCTCAGGGAAAAAGGTAGGTATACATCTAGACTCTTCTCTGTTCTGGCACCGAGGTGGTGGAACGAACTTCCCCTAGGTATCCGTACAGCCGAGTCTGTGACCGTCTTCAAACGGCAACTGAAGACTTACCTCTTCCTGAAGTACTTAAACTAGCTCTTATTTTTCCCTGTTTATGTATTATGTTGCAAAGTAAAAAAAAAAAAAAAAAAATCCAAGTCAGTTTAGGCTAATGGTATCCCAAGTTTGTGTCCTATTGAACCAGTGTTAATGTATTCATTGACTGAGAACTAAAGCACTTTTGTACGTCGCTCTGGATAAGAGCGTCTGCCAAATGCCAGAAATGTAAATGTATATAATCTTTTACACAAAAATCAAGGGTCTATAGATACTGAAGGCCAGCCCCTTTTTCTGCTTCTGTTTGCTCTTAATAAAATACAGTGAGAGAACTATGAAATGATTAGTCTGGGTAGGTTTTAATGTTGTGGATTGGACCTAGTTCTGTAATTTAAAATGGATAAATACTGTGCTGCTTGAATAACATATTCTCTGTTACTAAAAGAATTTGCTTTAAAAAATTCCTGAAGTTGTCACACATGTTTCTGATCTAGCCCTAGGCCCAAATAACCAAATAATTATACAAACCCGATTCCAAAAAAGTTGGGACACTGTACAAATTGTGAATAAAAACAGAATGCAATGATGTGGAAGTTTCAAATTTCAATATTTTATTCAGAATACAACATAGATGACATATCAAATGTTTAAACTGAGAAAATGGATCATTTTAAGGGAAAAATAAGTTGATTTTAAATTTCATGGCATCAACACATCTCAAAAAAGTTGGGACAAGGCCATGTTTACCACTGTGTGGCATCCCCTCTTCTTTTTATAACAGTCTGCAAACGTCTGGGGACTGAGGAGACAAATTGCTCAAGTTTAGGAATAGGAATGTTGTCCCATTCTTGTCTAATACAGGCTTCTAGTTGCTCAACTGTCTTAGGTCTTCTTTGTCACATCTTCCTCTTTATGATGCGCCAAATGTTTTCTATGTGTGAAAGATCTGGACTGCAGGCTGGCCATTTTAGTACCCGGATCCTTCTTCTACGCAGCCATGATGTTGTAATTGATGCAGTATGTGGTCTGGCATTGTCATGTTGGAAAATGCAAGGTCTTCCCTGAAAGAGACGACGTCTGGATGGGAGCATATGTTGTTCTAGAACTTGGATATACCTTTCAGCATTGATGGTGCCTTTCCAGATGTGTAAGCTGCCCATGCCACACGCACTCATGCAACCCCATACCATCAGAGATGCAGGCTTCTGAACTGAGCGCTGATAACAACTTGGGTTGTCCTTGTCCTCTTTAGTCCGGATGACATGGCGTCCCGGTTTTCCAAAAAGATCTTCAAATTTTGATTCGTCTGACCACAGAACAGTTTTCCACTTTGCCACAGTCCATTTTAAATGAGCCTTGGCCCAGAGAAAACGTCTGCGCTTCTGGCTCATGTTTAGATGTGGCTTTTTTTTTTGACCTATAGAGTTTTAGCCGGCAACGGCGAATGGCACGGTGGATTGTGTTCACCGACAATGTTTTCTGGAAGTATTCCTGAGCCCATGTTGTGATTTCCATTACAGTAGTATTCCTGTATGTGATGCAGTGCCGTCTAAGGGCCCGAAGATCACGGGCATCCAGTATGGTTTTCCGGCTTTGACCCTTACGCACAGAGATTGTTCCAGATTCTCTGAAATCTTTGGATGATATTATGCACTGTAGATGATGATAACTTCAAACTCTTTGCAATTTTTCTCTGAGAAACTCCTTTCTGATATTGCTCCACTATTTTTCGCCGCAGCATTGGGGGAATTGGTGATCCTCTGCCCATCTTGACTTCTGAGACACTGCCACTCTGAGAGGCTCTTTTTATACCCAATCATGTTGCCAATTGACCTAATAAGTTGCAAATTGGTCCTCCAGCTGTTCCTTATATGTACATTTAACTTTTCCGGCCTCTTATTGCTACCTGTCCCAACTTTTTTTGGAATGTGTAGCTCTCATGAAATCCAAAATGAGCCAATATTTGGCATGACATTTCAAAATGTCTCACTTTCAACATTTGATATGTTATCTATATTCTATTGTGAATAAAATATAAGTTTATGAGATTTGTAAATTATTGCATTCCTTTTTTATTCACAATTTGTACAGTGTCCCAACTTTTTTGGAATCGGGTTTGTAAGTGAAAACCCCCTTATAACATTGGATAATCTTACTTGAAAGCATATTTTAGAAATGGACATTTGTATTGATATTTTATTAGTTATTATACTGCAGAATGTTTCTTTTATTTAATTTATTTTATTTTATTTTATTTTCTACCTTCTAAAAAGATCCCCATAGTGACAACAAAATGCACTGATAATATAAAAGGTTTCTTAATGTGGTCAATTTGTTTAACAAAAAATGTAAAATGAGAATCTTTCACTCACAAGGATGTTCTTTGATTTTAATGTTTTAACTTGAGCATCATATTAGGACCGTAATACAAGGATTCAGCTGCTGAAAAGCATTTAAAGTCCTAGAAAATGACCA
Organism: Hemibagrus guttatus; assembly: GCA_033459395.1. Lineage (NCBI taxonomy): Eukaryota > Metazoa > Chordata > Actinopteri > Siluriformes > Bagridae > Hemibagrus > Hemibagrus guttatus. The sequence goes on from JAUCMX010000007.1 coordinate 22,506,290, forward strand.
CATTTGTTTACCAAAGCGCTTAGTCATAGATCATAAATTGTATGTACTGTTACAAAAGCCTCAGAGGGATTGATCAGACAGTAGAAGATGAACAGGCCAGCTCAAACATTAACATGTAGATAAAGTAGATTAGCTCAAATTATCGAAAACAATAATGAACACTGGGCTCAAAAGACAGATTACTCATTTATCCCTACAAAGTGCGCCTTCAATTAGATGACCTGAGTTACAACACAAGACAGATAGTAAGTGGTGAGCAGAGTGAAACAGTGTTAATGTGAATGGGAGAGGCCAGCTGCAGAGGATTAAAGCCTCCACCACATTGAAGCTCGACCGACGCGTGTCCATACAGCCACCCTTTCAGCCTTTTAGCGAGCCCCATTTGCCCCCTGTGCTGGGGCGACCCCCCTCTGTTCTGCCTGTGTGGTACTCCCATCTGAGAGAGTAATCCAGAGGGTAACGTTTACCCTCCCTTAGGGGTCATGGACTTCTCTCCATCTTTCTTAGTCTCACATTCTGCCCACAAAAACTCCTTTTCTTTCATCAGCATGTAGATTTGGTTTAAGACGGGCAACTAAATCCAGCTCTTTGTAGGGATTTCTCTGAGACTATATATCTGTAAGAAGGCACTTTGATGTTTAAGACCTTAAAAAGCAATCTGTGGAGTTTTTATATTCAAATAACACTGCGATTTTTGCATTGTATGTTTTTCAGGCTGGCGGAGAAACTACAGCTAATGAAAACAACACATGCACATCTAGACAAGGTGATCATTAGTTGTGAATAAAGATGTAATGTTAGTGAAAATTGTTATTAAGAATACAGTTAGTTTTCAGCACATAAGCATTTAAGCTGTGAGATGCATGCATATAATAATGCTAATATAATATAATGCTACTATGATCCTACACTTGGGTCAATTTTGTAGAAAAGTGCGACAATTATGCCAAATTAAGTTCTAAGTAGTTGTGAAGTTTACTAGAGAAATGGCTGAGTAAAATGTAAACTTTATTTTCCTTTCAGTTCCAAGTAAATCACTGTGTTTAATGGTGCCCCAAATTTCCCTGGATGTGAATGAGGTTGCACATGTCATATGTGTAAAATCCCTTCATCATCCATTTCCAGTGAAGTTTTAACGCAAGCGTTTGTTGGTTGTTGACCTGCACAAATCAGATTTGTAGAAAAAATAAGTAGTTCAAAATATGATTGAACATGAAGCTAAAACTGTTGGAAATTTGCCAGGAGTTGAGATGAGCTTTTTTGAAGCATTTAAGAAAGGCCTTACTGAGAATATTTCAAGAAATATATTTCTTATATATTTCTGCTTGTTTAGCAGTTTATCATGTGGTTACACAGACACCAGTACATAATCTCTTCACACCTGACTGCATTTAACTGCAGATATTACCTTTTATCTGTTTTTCAGTTATTGACCTTTTTATTAATATTATTTGCAGTGAATTATTTCGATAGTGCATTTTAATAGTAAAGGTGTGTAGTTACTGAAAAGTAAAGTTCTTTTTACTTTTAATTACATATCTTTTGAATTCTGAACCACCCACTGCTTCTGGGAATTGAAGTGGTTAATATAACATTTATCACATTACTACAAATTACACAACACAACAGTACCCAGCCCCTTGACTTCCTCTACTTCAAAGCCACTGACATAAAACATCTGAACCGTAAAGACTTCTGCTCTTTACATCTCCTATTAGGTTTTAACTCTGGATCCTTTTGCTCACAAGATTAAATCAAGGCCTCAATTAGCTTATATTTCCTTCCTATATTCATTGTAAGGAGCGTAAGAGCTAGTGTCTGTGCTTTGGGGGAGAGATTGGTTTAGTTTAAGTATTGGTCCTCGATCTTTTCCCGCAAGCGTCTCCCTACCCCCACCCCTCCTCTCACTGAGACGAGCCCCATTGCTCTTTTCATGTAAACGAGAGCCCTGTTTTCTGTTGTTATTCCAGAGGAAAAAAGGAAGTGTGTTACCTCGACACTGTTAAACAATGGTTTAAATATCTGCAAAGTGGTCTTGTAATGCCCCGGGGAAGTTCACGAGTTTGGGGGGGTAAAGAAAGACGAGTTGACCAAGACCGTGTGCAAAAACTGATACTAGCTTCTTGAGGAAATTAACCTTTTTAACACATTTGGTGATAAGACATTAACTGTGTTTGTGGTGCCATACAGAAATCCTATTAATACTATTTCTGACCATGCTTTGTTATTGTTCTTCACACATTTGGGTTTTTTTAACAGTTTGTGTATAATGTTTTGTTTTATTTAATGATTTGTTATAAACATGATATTTGTTCCTGTAATTTACAGGAGATATTAACAGTTACATTTGAAGTACCTGGAAATGTCTCTGAGGACCATTTAAATGTGTTTATTCAGGTATCAATAATTGTTAATAAAATACCTCAGTTAGTGCGTGTATATTAGCAGTGTATATACTGTTTTTATTTTTTTGTGTTGTAGGACCTTTTATGGGAAAAGACGATTAAGAACAAAGCAGGAATGCCTATGAATGTCATTCGCTTAAAGGTGAGCTTAAATAATCTTATATCCTTTAACAGCAGTTGTGACATGGTGTATATTTCTAGTGATGCAAAGAGTAGCAGTTTGAAGTTATTTCAATGAAAGTGAAATAAATGCTCCAACTCTTCTACAAAGTACAATGCTGCCCAGCTTAAAATCCATAAGGATTGTATGTTGAGCATTTTCTGGCTGCATCATTTATTTTTCATGCTTATTCAAACACGTCTGTCTGTTTTATGTTTACCTTCTGGGCTTGTAGCTATGGGAAAGTGTGAAATATGCAATAGAATGAGCAGCTGTAAACCCACTGGGCTTAAACAAGCTCTTTAGGAATTACTGTTTATTTAACTCCCAACTGCTTGTTTGAGCTTTACTTGTTGAAAGAAATATTTCACCAAAATATAACATTAACCTTTGCTGACTGAATTTTTAAGGGAGATTCTAAGAAATGGGAATTAAAATGATGTTTTCTCACACAGACTTAATTGAAAGTAAAATGCATGTTCCTTAAACCCAAAAAAATAACCTGAAAAAAATCCTGTGTAATAACTGTTCTGTTATTAGAAAATAATTGATATATAAAATGTATATTACAACTATAATATGTACTCTTAATTTCTTAGTGCAGTTTATATACATTTTATTTCACACAACCAACTGGCAATGTCAATTTTTTTTTTAAAGATAGTTGGTGGTGTATCTGATATTATCATAATTATCAGTATTGGCAAACTAATAGTGGTACAACCTTTCCATGATTTTTAACATTGAAGGTAAAAATTTTCATTCAAAAATGTGGAACAATTGATAAAGATGCAATACGTTTTATTTACACTGATGTGTGTTGTTCCGCACAGGGCATCTTGTCCCTGCATGGTAAACAGAAAAAGGCAATGCTGCAGGGCGTTCATGAGCTTTACGAGCTGGATGAAACACCTGAAGCCTGGACAGATGGAGAGCCCAGGATCAATCGACTGGTCTTCATCGGTGAGAAGTCCACCGTTTCCTGCTTTTTGGATTGAGCCTAGTCTTGGGCCACATTTCCACATTATTTGTAACCTATATCTAGAAATAGAGATTCAAAGTGTCAGTTTTCATGTTGCAATATAATTGGTCGTTATTTAAGCAGTCATAACGCACATTCTCCTGATTTCAGGTCGCCATCTGGATGCAGAAATTTTAAAGAAACAGTTCCTCTCTTTAGTCTCCGCTGGAGATGACTGAAGAACTATAGAGCATATAGAAGTAGAAGTGGTAGCTCAGTGGTTAAGGTATTGGACCACTGATTGGGAGTTTGAATCCCAGGACCACCAGGCTGCCGCCGTTGGACTCTTGAACAAGACCTTTAGCCCTCAACTGCTCAGTTGTATAAATGAGATAAATATAAGTCGTTCTGTATAAGGGTGTCTTCCAAATGCCGTAAATGTAATGTAATGCATCTTAAAATAGGAGTGTGGCTCTAGGATTGGTTTTTGCCATCCATATCCTATTACATATGATTATAGTCAAAGTAAAGCTGACTGCAGACCAGCACTACTTTACATTCTGACTGTAATTTCAAAGAAGTTTCCAGTCATAGTTTACGGTGCCATGCACAGATGTTTGCACTCCCAATCTTATGACTGACTGTTATATTAAGGTACTCATGTCTGAAAGGATACAAAGGACCTTGTATTAGTGAGGTTTCAATAGTATTTAAAGTTTGTAAAAAGCTTGATTTTTGGATGTAAAAGAAGAGACATGCTCGACAATACATTATGCCTTTCTGTTAGACAAATGGTCTTTAAAGTATTTTGTGGATAGTTAAGAGTTCTGTGGCTAAAATTCTTCCTAGAGCCCTCTTTTATAGAGAACTTTTACAAGGGCTATATTTTTTTCCTAAAAGAAAACTTGAAAACTTGCTGTCAAACATGCAGCCAACAGCATTCACCAATTTGGACTGATACCTGTACCCACATCTGCTATTTTTATTGATTTTTTTTATCAATTGTTAGGTTGACACTATTGGTAATGAGCAACTTTTCATTTCAAATTTTTGGCTTTAAACTATAAAGCCATTGATTAAATGAATGTTTTATATGAAATCGGTTCTATTCATCAGTGTAATTCAAGCCCCTTTGTGATACATAAATGTAAAAATAATAATAATAATAATAATAATAATAATAAATAGAAGATTTGTGTGATTTTTGTTGTTTTGGTATTATTATTATTATTATTATGTACTAAAAACTTAATTACTTTTTGATTGAAACCAATTAGTCAAACTGCAGTGTAAAAAAAAAAATAAACCAATCACAGGAGAAACTTAGTTGATAGTCTTGTGATTTGTTAATGTGACAAATTTTGTTTTGTATGCTGCTACCTGTGAGATTCTGGATCACTTGGAGCACCCACTTAACACCCGGGTTTTATAATGCTGTAAAGTGACAAAGTCTCACTGTTTGACGAAAAATCTTGCAAGTGTGAATAAATGAATGTGAATATAATAATGCATTTGAATATAAGGAATTGGCTCCGCCCACATTTTTTCCCCTGCAGTTTCTGCAGTCTGAAATACTTTACTGATTTGTATCTGCTTAGTAGGGAACACCATATTACATTATGATTAAGATGAGATGTTAAAGGGGGTATCCAATGTCGTGTTTTGTTTATTTGTTTAATTTGACTAAGATGGTAAATGTAGGCAGATCTCAGAGGGCTTTCCACCCTACTGTGAGGAAGTGGATGGGCTGGTCCATGCCTCTTTCAGCTGTACGTGAGATCAGTGCTAACTGCTTTAAGCCAACACGTTTGCTTTGAGGATGGTTCAGGTCATTCATGTGGCCGTAATAAAACACCGCCGTGTTCCCCTGCAGGCTGTAATACAGCTGCGCCGTTTCCTACTGCATTCTCATGCTAAAGAGCCGTTTAGCGGCCTCTAAGCGCCCATCCTCAGGCAGGCCAGGGAGGCGCTCCACGGTCATTCTCATGGTCGCACCGCCCGCTGCGAGCTTCAGGTGGCAAACTAAACCAAACACAGGAGGTCCTGCGGGAAAACGATCCTCGGTTTAATCCTGACTTTACAGGCATGGGGTGAAAAAAACACTCCCAAGTCTCACCTCAACTCCCACTGAGCTACTGCTCCTGAAAGACGTGCAAAGTCTGCAAGTAACATATACTTAGATAACACGACATATATACAGTCTTAGTACATAACTTGGTGGGGTGATGTTTAATAGTAAAGGTAAATTAAAAAGACCTGCATGAGCGTAAAATGTACAAACTGAACGTATAAAAGGAGTTATTAAGAGTTTAGGACCCTTTCTTTGAGTGTGCATATTTATTTTGTAACAGAAAATTGTATAATAACAATCGAATGTACAGCAACGTTTTACACATTTTCACATATTTCATCTTATTTATTATTTGTTCATTAATGAATATTTATATGCTAAAAAACAAATTGTGAAATATGTGCCATTTATCATACATAATTTAAAATCACACGGAAGCCATAATTTCTTAAATGATTTTATTTTTTATTCGTAAACGTTAATGCAAACTTTTTTCTTTTTTAAAATTCGCTTTATTCCAATTCGAATTCAGTTATTTTAACTGAAACGAAACATTAGATTAAAGTAAATCAATTAAATAGAATTGAACACACTTGATTAATTGATTAAATAACAGGTTTATAAAAAAAAAAAAACAGCCACTATTTATAGTTGTATTAATAGTGAGTCTGTTTCAACGTAAAAAATGCAAAAAAAAAATGAAATTCCAAAACACAGTCAGCCACCAATGTAATTATATTTAAATTGGGTTTATTGGAATGGCATTGTAATGTAAATGACTTCACACGAGTCTGCAGCAGGTCGGAGTTGCCTCGCACCTGCGTAAGTCCTGCGGTTCCCTGCGGCGCATCTGCGCTCCTATTGGTCTGACCATCAGTGGACTGAAACAGACTGCGAGGGTCCTCATAAATAGGCCATCAGTACAGCTTGACCAGCAAACAAGAAGCTCGCTGCAGACCACACACACACACACACACACATAAACACGAGAACTTTTCTTACGCATTTTCTTCAAGCTGCGTCCCTTATTGCGGACTCATTATGATCCTCTCCATGGATGAAGCGGCTCAGCACGCAGCCACCTCCTCTGAAGAAGAAATAGATATCGTCGGGGGAGATGGAGGAGAGTTTTTCCTACCTTGTCGGGACACAGATGACTCACCGGCGGAGTCCAGCGCGGAGGCAGACACTTCAGAAGCCGACTCCTCCGGGGAAAGCGAGGTCACGACCCCGAGCCGCCCAGCGAGCGGCACTGTTAAACCTCCATACTCGTACATCGCCCTCATCACCATGGCTATCCTGCAGAGCCCCATGAAGAAACTCACTCTCAGTGGCATCTGCGACTTCATCAGCAACAAGTTCCCTTACTACAAGGCAAAGTTTCCGGCGTGGCAGAACTCCATCCGGCACAATCTGTCGCTCAATGACTGCTTCGTCAAGATCCCCAGGGAGCCGGGGAACCCAGGCAAGGGCAACTACTGGTCTCTGGACCCCGCCTCGGAGGACATGTTCGACAACGGCAGCTTCCTGAGGAGGAGAAAGAGGTTTAAGAGGAGTCGTCCAGAATATTGTAAAGACGGACTTGTGCTTTATCCCGGCATTAGTGGTCGATCCTACGGGAGGCCTTACTGCGTGTCGGGACGTCCTCTAACACAACCTCTCGGATACACACCGTGTCCATATTTCCCCTATCAGAGTGTGGCCAATCTTAAGGGCCTCCAAGCCGGAGAGTTTGGGCCACAGGCTCGCCTCACTTTCCCTGAAAAGGGGCCCGAGCGCCAGACGCAGAAATGCTCTTTTACTATCGACAGCATCATGGCAAAATCAGATAGTCCCACACGCAAAACTCCTGTCCTTCAACTTCCACTCGATTATGGACATGTCTTCTCGCGGTCAGCCTCCTGTGTGGTTCCAGGTTTTCTGCCAATGACACGGACACCTTTTACATTGGCCAATGTGCCGATGACAGAAAACTTACCAATGCTCTATCCTAACTGTTGAACACGCTACAGACTGTCATAACTGAGCCAATTTATAGCAAACATGTTAATGTTATAGCACACACGTGTCTTTTATTTGCACATACATTGAATCCCAGCTGCCTTATGCCTTCCAATAAGCCGTTTATACAGTTTTAATGTAAACATATAATGTTAATATATGTGTGTATTTTTGTGTGTAGAATGGAAATATGTAAGATTGTGTCGTTTGTGTGTTTAATTAAAATAAATGTGATTATTATATTTAAAATGGCAAGCGTGGTTTCTATTTTTCATTATATTTATCCATTTACAGTAGGCTTTTATTTTAAATTAAACCGATAAATTATATATATATATATATATATATATATATATATATATATATATATATATATATATATATATATATATATATATATATATATATATATATATATAATTTATCAGTTTAATTTAAAATAAAAGCCTACTGTAAATGGATATATATATATATATATATATATATATATATATATATATATATATATATATATATATATATATATATATATATATAAACCTTAATTAGTTAATAACCTTAATTAGACGATTATGATCAGCATAATAAATTTTTAAATGTCATTTTCTAGCCAGTACAAGAGCAGAGCAAGTAAACAAACACTTTACATTGGACTACATGACAGATTTTTTTTTAATAAAAGATATTTAATCAGTGAGTAGAATACTACTGGATTTTGTTGCATCGTATATTCTCATTTCCTGTAGCTGAGAGCATTATGTTCAAGCTGTCTGTTAAAATCTAAGTGCAAAATAATCATTAAAGTTATATAACATCATAATGCTTTTCATATAATGAGATTTCTATATTCCTAAAATTAAACTTTCGGGAACTTTCACAGGCATCGTAGCCTGTACATGTCTTTATTTTCTAGATGTTAGAATTAAAATGTCCAGTAGTGGACTGAAGGACCGTCCAGGATATATTCCTGCCTCACAGTACTCACGATGCAGACTCTGGATTCAGAATAAGTACAAAACAGTTACTGAAGATGAATGAAACCAGCACTACTGTCTTAGATGGAGGAAAGAAAGAAAAAAACAAATCTAGTCTCTATATTCCTGTAGCGTTTCCTCTATGACCTCATGTGTTGGGTTGTCCACAAGAGGTCACTTGTGCACGTGAAATACATGCTCACGCACAGAGTTTTGGTTAAGACAGTACAGGACAGTCTGCAATGCATTGCTTTGGTGTATAATAAAAGGATATTTGCATTGTGTTTTGAACTTGAAAGCTTTAGTGATCTTTTACCCTTTTCCCACGCATGTCTAATGTAACAGTATAGATATACTAGATATGTATTAGCTATATTTAGGAGATTTCATGGCACAGCACATCGAGTTTTAGATCATGCTTTGTCCAACAAAAAAGTGGTGAAAGAAGAAAAATCAATGGTCTCCCAGTTCACCTGGGGTTCATTTTTTTTTATTATTTGTTTCCTGAGTCATGTCTTTCTCGGGGCGCCAGGTGTCCGCAGATCCCCGGCCTGAATGATGGTGCAGCGCGCAGCGGGCAGCACAGGCGTCCGGTTTCAAAGCTGCGCTCCTGCATTATTTCACGACGCGCGCGAACGCACGCACACACACACACACACACACACACGCACAAACGCGCAGGAGCTATTTCTATTTCTGTCTTGGGTCGACCCCGACTGAATGAGTGTTGAAGCTCTTTGATTTCTTTTTCGGCACACTAGGATCCAGGATCCAACTTAACTCTTTGGTTGGAGTTTCCATACTGTTCAATTATTCAGAGTATTTAATATATTGTTATGCTGCTACTGTAGATTTGTGCTGTTTTATTTTGTCGAAAGAAGAAAAAACACGTTTCCTAGTCAGCTGTCACTGGGGGCACCTGAACTCTGAAAGCGCGCAAGAGTTTCAGAGCTGTTGACGAACTCCAGCCTTCATTTACACACAGCTCTCATCAGGGGCAGGAGCGGACTTCTGAAACTTTCTGAACATCATGGAAACCAACCCTATACCAGTCCTAACCATTCAAACAAGTCCTTTTGACGATCAGAGACCAGGGACTAACGGTTTGCGCAAGAAGACCAGTGTATTTGAAAGCAGAAGGAACTATCTGCAGAATTATATTCAGAGTATCCTGTCCTCCATCGACCTGAGGGACCGTCAAGGATGTACCATGGTGGTGGGCAGCGATGGGAGATACTTCAGCCGAGCAGCAATCGAGGTTATAGTACAGATGTCTGCTGCCAATGGGGTAAGACAGGTTCAACAGAGCCTTATAAACATAATATGAAACCAGAGTAGTTAAAACCTTCCTGGTGGTCTTGAAGTTGTTCTTTGGACTGCTCTCATCTCTTAATCAGTAATGCAATCCTTGTCTGTTTTATCTGTATTACAGTTTTGGCAGCACAAACAGAATTCTGGAGTATTTACACTAATAACTATTGTTATATAATCACCCTTGTTACATTCAGCTGATCAAGTTATTGCTCTTAATTTATGATTACTCTTTAAAAATATAGGTTTGCTTATCTATGACAAGCAAATGAGAAGTATGACAAGAATCTTTGGGTTATCACATTTGTCATAGAAATATATTTGCCATAGAAAAATACAAGTTCCCATTTCTACTCCTGCTTTTAAGGTTTTCTTAAATGTTCTTTGGATGGTTTGCTGTCCCCTCTACTTAGGAAACACTCTGCTGTAGCACTTTATAGCATTCTACACATAACCTTTATGGTTTCATGAGTAGGTCTTGGTCTTAACCCTAAGTCTTTATTTTCTGTGAGTGCAGGTCTGCTTAGCAGCAGTTAATATACAATATTAAAGTGGAAATGCCAGAACTGCCAGAACAGAATGCTAATGAAAATACTGACAGCATACTTTTATATTATTTTCTTTACCAGGATCTGTTTACGTTTAACAGAAACTTTATTTCAGGTATTAAATTTTCACTGCACATGACTTCCCAGCTTTCCACTGGGATGTGCATACATTTATCCATGACCATAGAAAAGGAGTTTGATAAAGTCCAGTGGAGGGATTTCACTTGCCTATATTTGGTACTTTTAGTCCATCTCAGAAAATCTGGCAGCAGATATACTATTATTAACAATAATCCCATCATAGGAAATAATTTAGACAGGCTACTTTTTTTTTGCTGGTCCAGCTAAGAGCATCATGATGTTCTTATCTGCTGTGCCGTCCCTCCTCCAGCCCCTTCCTGCCCACGCTCTGCTTCCCGCTGGTGAACTTTCAGCACAGGGCAGGGGCATGGGGGAAACCCAAAGTGAGATGGACCAGAGCCAGGTCATTTTTACCCTTTAACATGTCTGGCCATAATGAGTTTGTCCTATTCAGCTTGATCATACCAGGGCAAGTACAGTATAATGGCTCATGTCAATCACATACATCTATGCACAGTATGTTTAGCACTTGTGTATGATACCCAAGCACACTCACATTTTGGTAATCTTTCTCAGTATCTCTCTAACTCTCTCCCTTACACGTGTATGATCTCAGTAGGTCTTTATGGAATGTTGCATTCAGGCTGTGATTTCCTCACTAGTGAGTGTGTATACAAAACTACCACCTTATATGGATACACTGCCTGGAGAGTTTGGTGGAATACAGTTCACACTCCCAATGTCTCAATCTAGCCAGCTCAGGCGGCAAGTCGAAAGTATCAAGCTAAGCATCTAGCCTAATGAATGACAGATTAACTTAGCATAACATCAATAGCAGACATTATGGAGCGACAGTGTGCTTTATCATCATTAAAAGTGCCTGGCTATATTATTCGCTATAAATAGGAAGTGTCTCATCATGTAAAGCTTAACAAGTCAGTGAATAGATGAGATGTCCAACTTGTGGCATGTGGAAATGAGGTAATGGGCAGTCCTGTTGAGTGATTCATACATAGAAATGATCAATGAACAGACCTTTAACTAAAATAGGTTCTTGGAGAATGTGTCGGAGCAGCTGATCTGAGGTCAGATCTCTCTGGTTACGGTCGCAAGCATCGTCATTCTGTTCTACGTAAAATAATTTCCTCGTGTCGGGTTAATGCCAGACACTGAGTGGCTGGGTGTTTTAGGAGGGATGTGTTGGTCGCTCTGGTATGCAGCAGTAGCTGTGTCTGGCGCCAATGAAGGTTACAGGTTTTAAAGCCTACCTCAGAGCCAGTTATGTCTGCTATGATAACCTCTGCATGCCAGACCAAGAGCTTGTTCCTCAGCTGTAGCTTCCTTAACCACTCCATTCCACTGTCTTTTAGCTATCTAGAGATATAATACAAATAGAAGAATGACTAGACTAAAAAGGATCTTGAAGGATAACCCACCAAAATATGAAATCTAAACATAGGCTAGATATATTGGTACATTCCTTGGTCCAATCATATTATAATTATAATTATTACGTTATTGGTTTCCAGCCTCCAGTTACAGCTGTAACTACCCATGGCGTTTTTTTGTTTTGCAGATAGGGCGCCTGGTGATTGGACACAATGGCATCCTGTCCACGCCGGCTGTCTCCTGCATCATCAGGAAGATAAAAGCCATCGGTGGTATCATTCTCACTGCCAGTCATAACCCAGGAGGCCCAGCTGGAGACTTCGGCATCAAATTCAATGTAGCTAATGGAGGTGAGAAGAAAGCATGTGTGAGGTCAAATATTATAAGTATATAACATCCAAGTATAAAAGTTTAGGGGCTGATCTCAAAATAGAAGCAGTACCAACATTACCATAGGCTACACCTTATGTGGCATCTGCCCTAAAAAACGAAACAGTTCTCAGATCAAAGTGCCTGTCATATCAACTTATGATGAATTCTCCATTCCAAAAAGGCCATATAGTATAATAATACATTTGAACACACTAGCATGAAGAAAAATTGCTGGAGGATGTAAGTACAATAAAGGCCAAGGTATGGGCATGCTAATTTCCTCTTCAACACTCAGCAGCAATCTCTTTAGGAAGTGTCAGAGCATAAAGCAATTATTTATGGTGAGGTAAATGAAAGTACTTTCCATCAGCTGGGGCTGACCTTGATGAGGGATTTTTATAATCAAGCAAAAAGGCTTAATGTTAACAAAGTTTAACAAAGCAATAAATAAATAAATAAATAAATAATTTATGGCAACACTTCATTATTATTATTATTATTATTATTATTATTATTATTATTATTATTATTATTATTATTATTATTATGTATTTTTTACAGGTCCTTCACCAGACACCGTGATGGAGAGGATCTTCCAGGTGAGCCGCACCCTGGAAGAGTTCGCCATCTGCCCCGACCTCCGCATCGACCTGTCACGCCTGGGACGCCAGGACTTTGACCTTGAGAACAAGTTCAAGCCTTTTCGAGGTTTGTTTTTTGAGATTTACTCCACTTGAATTTAGATATACATAAAAGAAATAAGGAGATTTCCTCACTGACATGTATTGAGAGTGAAGTGTAAGGCATATCTCTTTTTTGCAGTTGAGATAGTGGATGCTGTTGAAATCTACTTGAATATGTTACGTGGGATCTTTGATTTTGGTGCTATTAAGAGTCTACTGACTGGTCCAGAGCAGCTGAAGATCCGAATAGATGCAATGAACGGAGGTAACGTTCTTCGGTTGTCCCTCTGGGAGGATCTTTGAAATAAAGCATGGTGTTTATTTATTCAGTGAACCCTTAAAGAGCTTTTGAACTCTAAAAGCATACTTATCTATGAGACTACACCTATAAGATTCAGTGCAATGTGATCACCATAATGCTTGGAATCTGACATGAATCCCGCTGGTGTGTGTTTCAGTGATGGGACCTTATGTCAGGAGAATCTTATGTGATGAACTTGGAGCTCCTGCAAACTCTGCAGTTAATTGTGTTCCTCTGGAAGATTTTGGGGGCCAGCACCCCAACCCCAACCCTTCATTTGCTGTATCATTGGTGGAGTCAATGAAGGGCGGAGAGTTTGGTTTTGGTGCTGCTTTTGATGCAGATGGGGTGAGAATTTTTCACACTTTAATTAAATAATTTTATAATTACATGCTCTCGGTGGTCTAACAGAAAGGTGTTCACCACATAATGGCCATAATGGCATCCATGGCCAGGAGCCCAAGAGAGCAAAATTGGTTCTCAGGGAGGTGTGGCAAACTTCCTCCTACCTGTCAGTCACAGAGACACTAGCCAATTAAGGGTCTCTGTGAGCTCATGCATGTAGAAGTGGGTAGATAGCACTTTCCTCCCAGTGGGTTATGCTGCTCTTGACTTTCCAAGTGCAATAGTTTGAAAGATGTGGCTGTCTGGGTTTACATGCCTCTGAGGAAGCACGTGATAGCCTTCAACCTCACTAGTTGGTAACTGTCATATGATAAGGGAGAGCTGCCTGATATCTGGGAATTGGCCATGTCTAAACTAAGGAGAAAATCATGGAGGAAAAAGAGACATATTTCTAAACATTTCTGCATGTTTTTCTTTTATCACTATTCATTTATCACTAATAACACTAGCCTCATTTATAACTAACAACGCTAGCCAAGGCAATCAAACGAAATTAAAGCTTGATCGTTACCATCCTTCAACAGAGGTGTTTGCTATTTCCAGCCTTTTAAAATGAAATGACTGGTGCTTTATGGTGGAAAGTCTTTTTATGGTTGAAAATATTTTATTATTGCTAAATTTGAAAGAACAAATATGGCTTGTGGTGATCAGTAAACAAAAAAAAAAATTAATAAACACAGTTTGATCATATGATCGTCTAAGTCACACCAATTCTATATTTCTTTGTACTTTCCTAACAATAAGTTCTGTCATGACCTCCTGTATACTAGAAAAAAAAGATAACATGAATGGCAACAAGACAAGCATCCAAAAAATATGTAGGTAAAATAAACACAATTTATTGTTTATATCTTAACATATAACATTACCCCATTTTGGGTACTTGTGACAATAAAGGAATGTCTGTGAGCCCTAGTGAACTTCATATCTTTTTTATTAAAATCCTTCTTCCTGCATTTTTAATTTTATCATACGGTTATGGATATCTTTTCACTCATTAATGAATTACTGATCTTCTTGAACTTCCAACAGCAGGATAAAAAATAATGAATTGTTTCTCTGTATGTGTGTAGGATCGCTGTATGATCCTTGGTCAGAATGGGTTCTTCGTAAGCCCGTCAGACTCACTGGCTGTGATGGCTGCCAACTTGTCCTGCATTCCCTACTTCAGACAGACGGGAGTCCGTGGCTTCGCTCGCAGCATGCCCACTAGCATGGCTCTGGACAGGTGAGTGACATACTCATATCATCATTAACACACACTACACTGTTCACATACTAACCCGAAAACTTGGATTTCTTCAAACAAGAATAAAAGCAACTTACACAACACTGAGTTTAAGCACATCATCATCCAAGACTCTGTAATGTTAATGATGAGAGATGTGATAGATTGTTTCCTCGTAAGCCGTAAATCAACAGTATGAACGTTTGCCAAGCACAAATAACTATAATTCCTTATTGCAACTGAGATGCAGATGTACAAATGTAGTTACTCTCACATCTCCCCTAGGAAGAACAGCTGTTCAGTTACATAGGGTTTGAGTTCCTCTGAACATCCTGCTTTCAACACACAAGTGCTCGTTGAAATCTAGTAATTCTGGTCACAATAATCACTCTGTATTATATATTTCCACTTATTGTATTGTCTATGAAATCTTTGCTACTTTGACAGTACGGTAGTTCAAGTGCTTTTTCAGTTCTTTTCTTTACATGATCATTGAACCTGACACTGAATTGTTCATCTGAATTACATTTCACATAGTTTTTCACTTATCTGATTAAAGCTTTTAATCAGCAGTGTAAAGTAAAAGTGTAGATCTGCCACCTGGGGTGGATGAAGGAGCTGGATCATGTACTTAAATGCCAGAGGTCAGCCCTCTGATCTGTCATACTCACTGAAATAGCTGATGCCGTGAGAGATTAGGGAGGAAACCATCCCTTAGGACTTTTTTCATAGTGGACTGTTTCTTAGAAACCACCTTGACCTCAGTCTGTATGTAAACAATCAGCCAGCAGAAGTGTTCTGAGAACGATAGGATCAGTCAGGGGGCAAAGAAGTAGTTAGAGTGATAGAAATCAATTATGGTAGGTTGAGAGGTTGGGAGTGAGGACTGAACAGAATTAGCTCATCCTTACAATTCTCCACACATCACTCAACAGTCTAAAAATAATTCTGAGCTCCATTAGTCTAAACCCTGGCTTATGTAATCTTACAGTAATGTTATCCAGCCCTATTATAAAGGAAATGATGTGATTGTAAGGATACAATCATGTTGACTGTTGTTTGTTAAAAATGGCATGTCAGGGCAGAAAACAAGCATTTGGAAAGCTCCAAGACAAGTTCTAAGGAAAGCGTCTATGATAGAGGAATGCAACAGCTTATTTACGACAGGAAGTTATCCTCTTCCAAGTTGCTCTTTCTTGTCATGCATTAGAAAATTTTCTAGCATTAAACACATCTCACTTATTCCTAATGACTCATCATTTGGCTCATTGTGTTACTTTAAAGTTGCATATGTGTGACCAAACCTTTCAAAATTTTCTCAGCACCTTTATTTATAATAATCTGTCAGGTTTTGTGCTCCAATTTTGGCAGCCAGTCTCTGAGAAGGTGCCTGATGTCATTGGAGTGATTTGTTTTCTTCTCGTTCTCACTTTCTGCCCATGCCCATTCACACAAAAGCCCCACCTCCTAGAGTCTATGATGACCAACAGAGTTTATCGATCACCTTACTGTTCTTAGCCAATTATGACAAATTTAGCTATAAACATGTGAAATACTGACATGCCAAATAGCTTGTTGATTTGTTGATTTAATTATGGTTTGGAATAAAAAGCAAATTTAGAACTTTGGATTGGTGACTGCGTGTCTCATTCTAATAGATTAGTCATGGGAAAGCTAACACACTGACAAACCAAAAGTATACTGTGGTATTCCTCATTAATTTGATATTCAAGGATCTGAACAGTTTATAACCTTTATGTTTGTCTTGGCTGTGCAGGGTGGCACAGGGGTGCAACAGTTTTGCTCTCTGGTCTCTGGTTTGATCCTCAGTTCGGGTGAGGGTTTGTTAGCATCCTGTGTCTACACACAGGTGGACTGTAGACTCCAATTAGTCCCTACACTCTTATAAATATTCTTAAATGGTTCCTTGTCAGGGTGTACGGTTCCATGCAGGTCCTTTTCCATTGCACAAAAGGTTCTTTGTAGTGGAAAAAGGTTTGTTATACTATAAACCACCACTAAAAATGGGTTCTTTTAAGAAGCAATTTCTGAAAGGTTATTTGGGGAACCTGGTTCTTCCTGGTATCTTTATTTTTAAGAGTGTAGGTGTGAATTTGTGTACATAACTGGCATCCATCCAGGGTGCCCAAAGTTCCTGGGATAGGCAAGAAATCCACTCTAATCCTGACCAGGATAAGGCCATTCTAACTGTCCAGGAGAACTAGAGCTCTTTTGAATAGTAGTTCTTGGAAATTTAGCTCCCTTGTTTTATTTTCTATGCATCATTACACTGATTGAAGCATGTTTTCGCCAATAATATTGTCTGTTAAAACTGCCCTTGCTAATTTCGTCTATGTTTGCGTTTTTGAGCAGTAAAAAGTGAAGCAGTTGTGTGCATTGGGGGTGTGTCTGTAAGATGACTGACAGAAGAATCTTGAACACACCCAAGTTCCTGCACATACATTAAATTTCACCATGTCTTTAAGCACAAGAAATTGCCTCTATGAAAATGATCTTCATAATTTTTGGGAGAAACAGATGCAGGAAAAAAACAGAAATAGAAACTGGAGCCATCCTCAAGTTGTGGTGGTCTCTTATGTTTAATAATAGCTGCACAACTCCTTGTGCTTTTCTTTACTGAAGATGACAGAGGGCAAATGGCTGCTAGATGTGCTGGGGGTTATTTTTTTTATTGTGTGCAAAAGATGTTTTGTTTCCAAACTGACGTCACATTTTCCATCAGGAGTCAGGCCTCTTCGCATCAGCCTTAACTCTCAGTGTGACGTTAATCCAACAGTTTATTCCAATCATCAATGGGGCCTCAGTGGGTCAGAGATCCCCAACAGAAACTGGAGTGTGTGTGTGTGTGTGTGTGTGTGTGCATGTGGTATGAGACTGTTCCTGTTTCTAATCCCACGCTTAATGTACCACACTTCTGCTGTGCCCTTGAGGAAGGCATTTAAAACTGAGGAAACCTGCTGTGTGCTGGAACACAGTGTCTGCTCTATGGTATTATTTATCATGAGATGAAGACAGATGATGCAAACAGATGTTCAGGATACATCTTAACCAGTTGTGCATTCTGGACGATATTATTGGCACCCTTGTAACAATTATTTCAAATATGATTACATTTTGAAATCTACAAACAAAACTGGAGTGATCCAAAGCTTTTCCTGGGAACACAGCTTTTGAGGCAGGAATACACTCTGTTAGCACACACTCATTTACAGCTATGGGCAATGTAGTGTAGCCAGTTCACGAACTAAGATGGAGGAAAATGAAGAACCGTGGACACATGGACACATGTAACTCCACACAGACAGTATTTTCGAGCTCAAGACTGAAGCTGGGATGCTGAAGCTGCTGTGAGGTGCCAGCGTTATCCAGTGCACCATCCTTACCTGCAGTGCCTGGTCTTACAAAGCTGACATTCTCCACTGGATACTTAGATTGCAATTCAAAACATTTACCATAAACTTTAAATATTACTAATTCACCTTGATTCACCTTGTCAGTGATCATTGTGCTTTGTAAATAGGATATCATGCTAAATCTACATTTTGCACAGTTGCACTTTGCAGTGAAGTCGTCTTTAAGCATCAGTTACATGATGATTTTTGCCAATACACTGGCTGAATGGAAATCATCTTATCGGATATTTTCAATCAGTATAAACAAACAAATGGCCACGTCTATTTATAGATATAAAATAGACCACGTCTATTTATAGATATAAAATTAGGATTATGGTCACTTATGGTATCAGGACACTGTTGGCTTTCAGCTTTCAGAGATGTTTTTTATCTCTATTTGGATAACCTTACACAGAATTTTAGTGGTTGAAGGTGACACATTTAAATTGCTTATGAACAAGCGCTTGGGGCATCTCACAGAGCAGAAATGGATTAAATAACACTAAGATAGAAACATTTATGTGGAAAAAACTGTTTTCTGTTTGTTTTTTTGGAACTTTTCTGTATGATTATTGCCCCTAGTCAGCTGGTAAAAACAGAAATACTTATAAAAAAAACTTATTCCCTGAGTGACTACTTTCATATGAGACATGAACCTTCTCTGTGGAGTGTGACATGAGAAAGAACTGTAATGCTGAACATGGACACAACCGAAACAGGTTTCTGGTAAAAAATATATAGATAAAAGATAAGCTTATATATACAAACTACACTTCATTTGAGATTAAAACTAATTTCAAGTGAACGGTCAGTTTTTCCGAGATTCAATTTGTATTCACAAAGCCATCTCCAAGATTTTGTATTCACAAATCCCTCTCCTAAGATTAATTCTTGGTTTTGGACCTGGGTGTGGAGCTTGTATTGAGGAAACACTAGATGTGTTCATGTGGAGATTCATGTTGTGTTGAAGCCTGGGCTCTGTGCTGCTGGAAGCCTTTTTAGGCACTGAACAGTCACAAGTGTATCTGGGTGTTTAAATGCTCAGCCATGTAGCAGTTTGTGTTCAAGCAGTGCTTCAGCACCAGCGAAAAGTGTGAGAGAGAGTGTGTGTGTGTGTGTGTGTGTGTGTGTTTAGGAAGATATACATGCATGTGCTTGATTATGTGTGCTTGTGTCCACACATAATACAGGATTAAGGCCCAGCTTTTGGCAAGTTATGCTTGGAGTGTACACATATGTGTGTATGCGTGAGTGTGTGTGTGTGTGTGTGTTATGAAAGGTGACTATGGGGAGAGGAAACATCTGCCTGTTTGCTCTGTACTCCGGAGGGGCGAAGGGCTGAAACTGCGTCACAAGTCAGCGATAAGTTCACTTTTCTTTAAGTTGTGTTTTATTAAGCATCCTGTGTATGCATAGTAATATGCATACACATCATATGGTCATAACATGAAGCATTACAATGCAGAGGGATCGCATTCACTGAAAATTACTGAGGCAATGTGCCACGATGTTAAACTGAACACACTGGCATTTTGCCAAGGCTGCAGTGACTAACAAGTTTCTGTTTTCCACAAAACTAAACAAGTTGGAATGGTTTGATGTAGGATTTTGCTAGGATGTTTCACCTCTAGGCAACCTTTTGCAGGGCCGCGGTTGTGCTCGCCCGCATCTGTGTTTATTTGTGTGTTTACTCATTTATCCGTAGCAGCACATTCAGTGGGGATTAGTGGGGAAGGCTGTGCTGGAAATCGCATCCTCATTTTTAAAATGTTCCATTGCACTTGGGAGCATTTTGATCTAACAAACAGTTCACGAACGCAAACGACAGCCATCTTAGGGCATTGGAAAAGGAGGAGGACGCTTTCTTCAGAAAGCTCATGCAGCACTGTTACAGAGTTTATCTGCCTGTCGGTCAGTTCAGCCGAAGCTGTTGTGGGCTGCAGATGAAACTCTGTTGCCAAGAGGACGTCAGAGCCAACTGCTGCGAGCGCTAAATTCCACAAAGTCATGTCTTATTCCAAGTGGTGTGGTCGTAGTAACACACAACATTGTTTTTAGGCAACAACAAAAAAACTCCTAAGGATGTTCTTTCTTGATTTATTTCTCTCTATTGCTCACAGGCTCACAGGATCTTTTGCATATTTGCTCATCCTCTTGCAATCTGAAAACACAAAATATGCTGGAATCCTAGTGAGCATGGTTGGACATTATGCTTGTGTTGGCTAGAGACGTGAGAATAAGACGTCAACAAGTCAAAGAGTCAGAAAGCCAGTATCTTCATGCCAGGATATCTATTCCAGGACCCTGTCCTAGAGCAAATAACTCTGCTTTACTCGTATTTAGTAAGTCCACCCAAGAGTAAACAACTGTGGCCCAGCTCTGCTCGGTTCCTGCCGGCCGTCTCACACTTAACACCAAATTACAGTGTCTGAAAATAGTTATCTAAGTAGCTGGGTATCCAAGAACAACAAACAGTAGAAGAGATGGGTAAGTAGACATAGGTAACCCAGATAAACTTAGATACAACTAACACTACATGTTTATGCATTTGGTTGATGCTTTTTGTACAATGACATCTCAGCCTCAGATGTTTAGTCCACTGCGTACAAAGTGCCTGATGTTTTTCGTACACCTTTCTGGTCACGTGATTCAGATTCAATCTATCTATTTAGCAAGCAGACAAGGACGTATGTTTACAGTGACTTCAGAAGCTATAATTTTTCTAGAATAACTTTCCAAGAATTACTACTATTACTACTATCACTTTTGATGTGACTGTGCCCTGTTTTTGTGATCAGTAGTAAAAATTGGACAGCGTTGTTTTCCTTTCGTAGCAGATTTTTAGCCTGCATTGCCTCCTAGTCTTTCATCTCTTTCACCATCTCCTTACTGTATTCTCTTCATGCATGGTTCTAACGCTGGCCTTGGCTCAATCCAAACATTAGGTAAAAGGTTATGCTGTTTTGTTCCAGTTCCAGTTGCCTTATTAAGCTAGCACATCTGTACTCGGTATTTTCGTATTATCTCCAACTCAAAAGGTCAAAATCTGCTGCATGACAAAGAGAGTTATGTAAAACAGAGATGGTCTGTGCTGGAAAAAGGGGCTGTATCTTTATCTTTATCCTTCACTTTCATGCAAATTCACAATGGCTGGCAATGTAGATGTAGTTCACTGTCTTATTTTACTAAAAATAAATAATTGTATAAATGTCAGTGTAAGCACTGGACTTTTTCTAATATAATGATGGCTTAGACATAGGTGGCTTCTCCGTGGCTTCTTGCCATCTTACAAACATCTCACAAACATGGGTCAATGTTGTAAGACAATCACATTTTTCCTTAGTGGCTAAAGCTATGAGTGACTTTACGTACTAACTCAATAATCATTTCGTTCATTTTGAGGTAGATCCGGAGCTTATACCAGGTGTATTGGGAGCAAGGGGGGAAAATACCCTGGATGTGATGATACACATACACACACACAGACACACACACACACACACACTGTAGCATTTTTGGGAGATGACAGGAAACCGGAGAACCTCAGGAGAACATCCACAGAAAGGCCAAAGAGACATTAACCCAAATTCAGGTTAAACAGGGGGCCCTGAAGCTGTGATACTGCAACAACTCAACCCAATGCCTCCCTGTCATCACCTCAGACAACAGCAAATATTATAACACATTCCTAAAAGACAGGCTGTTTTGTGCTTGGTGATGTTCATGTCTGCTGTTTGTTTACAGAGTGGCCAAGGCCATGAAAGTGGCTATGTATGAAACCCCTGCTGGCTGGAGGTTTTTCGGGAACCTGATGGACTCGGGCAGGTGTTCTTTCTGTGGAGAGGAAAGCTTTGGAACAGGTGATTGCTTTTTCCTATCTGACAGTTTTAGGTTAGCAGAACATTCTGAACATAATGTTTGTAGGAACTGTGTGTTGTGGTGTTATGGGTATCGTGAAATATGCCTACTACAACACCATACAACACTAGCATTGGCATGATGATCTAACTAGGAATCCTGTGTGGGCAATGTATTAATAACACTGTGAATCAAAGCATTACAACAAGAGATGCTTTTAGATGTTCATTTTAGGA
This sequence comes from Hemibagrus guttatus, assembly GCA_033459395.1. NCBI lineage: Eukaryota > Metazoa > Chordata > Actinopteri > Siluriformes > Bagridae > Hemibagrus > Hemibagrus guttatus. The sequence goes on from JAUCMX010000007.1 coordinate 22,528,690, forward strand.
AAGCTACAATCTAACCTTTGTAGAACTTCTTGATATACGCACTGAAAGTTATTTTATCGTTCCCTGCTAGATGGTCGATAAATACTGCTAAAGTTTCACTGTACTGAGTGGTACATCACTGGATACAGGAATCGCACGGCATGTTACCTGTTAAATGTCTGCTGAAGGCCTTCTGTGGTGTCTACCCAGCCCACCAGTAGCTGTGACTTCTTTCTTGTCCAAACACTGACTGTTACAGTGCCATCGACTTGCTGATCATGAGCAGCAGCACCTCAGACAGGCCTCGCTGTTACATTTTTAATGTGTGCTACACTTTAGATACAGTGTGAACCTCCTCCATTCTTCTGCTATAAAAGGAAGACAGGGCAGTGAATCATTTAACCTCTGAGAGAAAGAGTGCTCTCTGCTGGCAAACACTTCTAGTCTGAGCGAAGCTCCTTTGCTGATGAGTCATTAGAAGACTTGATAGAGAGATAGAGAGAGTGAGGAGGTAGAAGGAAGGCAAGAGCGAGAGCACAGAAGAGAAGGAGATGGGAGTCATTGTTTAGAGACGGCTGGAGATCGCACTCTCTTAGATCCATATATGGGCATTGCACCAAGGGAAATAACACACGCTCAATCAGTTCTTGGGGCCTAACCATTATTTCTGTTTAGAAAGTTTGGAAGATTAATGTCATCAGTCATAACCCTGTTATTGATGTCTATTGAATTATGTAAGCATTAAGAAAACACATTGGTGACTTTATTGCTTACTCCTACCATATGTCACTGTAGGTGTGTAGTTATTGACTGTCGTCATTGCTATGCACAATATGTCAGGCGCCATATATTATGCACCGCTATAAGATCTGACAGCTAATATTTGGGTGGTGGACCATTCTCAGCATAGAACTGAGAAACAATCCACCAACCAAAAATATTCAGACAGCAGCTGTACTTTGGTCAGGAGCACTGACACTGAAGAGCTACAGGACAAGTAATCTCTAACAAAATAGCTTCTACAAGCAAGCAGCTCGGCTTCACTCAAGGAACTTGTAACAACAAAACTGAACACAACACAAAGTGTGCTCCATCGTCTAAAAATGAGCTGATCAGCACCAGAGGTGTTTCTATTAGTTCCCTATCAGTTAAAGTGCAAATTTTCCTGGAAATTGATGAGCTACAGTCAGTAACTTTCTTAAAGTTGTAAAGGTACCAAAGTATGTTATTGAAATGAAAACCCTATTCTGGCCAAAATTCTTCACTCTTTTCTCTTTTTTTTGGCTGTTTGACAGATTTCACTCACAGTAACATGTATGTTAAATGTTAAGTTAGTGATACTGCATAAAATATCTGAACAGTAATTCTACCAATGTGTGCCTTTATTTTTGATAGGTTCGGACCACATCAGGGAGAAGGACGGTCTTTGGACAGTGCTTGTGTGGCTGTCTATCATGGCCGTGCGGAAGCAGGGGGTGGAAGAAATCGTGCGGGACCACTGGGCTAAACTAGGCCGCAACTACTACTGCAGGTAAGATTCAGGACTCATAAGAAAATCAAGATCTGACTATATTGATGGATAATGTATACAGATGTTTTTTTTCTTTTTATAGTTTCATGAACAGTTTAAATGGTTCCCTCAGCCTCCAGTTTGATAGCAGCAGAGAAACATAGTATTTGGAATAAAAAAGTCAGGTCAGCTATCAGTCATTCAAATGAATTCAGTTTTTTTTTTCTTTGACTCTGCTTTGGCTCCAGGACAGCTCAAGGTTTCTCCCTGGAACTTTAACAGAAACCTCCTTTCTCACTGTGTGCTCTGTTCTGGCAACGATCGCTTATTATTTAACTTACTCATCCCATGAGACCTAGCTCACGGAGCCAAGACTCTTCAGATAGCACTGTATATTCTTTCTTCTTCATATTCCCATACAAATTTCCCACAACACCAAAGAGGCAACAGCCTAGTGCCCAGTTTACATACCATGACCAATTTCACTCTCTCTGCTCACTCTGATAAAATCAGATTTTCTAAATCAGGAAATATAATTACTGATCTGGGGTCTGGAAAGATTTTGTAAAGTATTTTAAGCATTTATGAAAAATCCTGTTTTACAAGACTTTTGAAACAAGAGAATAATTGGTAGTGCCATGTTTAAAGACATTGTTTGGGGTTTACGTTAGGTTTGATTACGAGGGTGTAGATCCCAGAGCTGCGTTTTACCTTATGCGAGATCTGGAGGCCATGATCACTGACAAAGCCTTCACCAGTCAGAAGTTTGCTGTGGGAAACAATGTCTACAGTGTGGAGAAAACCGACAACTTTGAGTACATTGACCCTGTGGATGGCAGTGTATCACGAAACCAGGTTAGTGCAAGCTCTCTGTTTTCACAGATTGAAATATTCTTTATCAGTTTTATTTACTTGATGCCAAATCAGTTGTATAAATTGCTGTGTGGTGTTTGCAAAACATTATTGATATATTTGCAATTGGTAAATTCCAGAGGTGTGTATGCGGGTCTAGGATTTCACTGGACCCAACCAAAATGGCATGTTAACAGGGGCTTTTTATTTATTCTCATGCAGCCAGGCCAATCTCATGTGATGTTTGTGGGATAAACATTGACCACATTCATAAACATGGATATTTTTATGTATATTAGGTTTTTACTGTACCTGATGTAAACAGAGCTTTTCATTCATTCCATTAAACTATTCATTTTTTTTTTTTTTTTTTTATTAATAGGCATTCTTTAATTTGGAGGTGGGTACAAACAAAAACTAGCTGGAACAGGCAAGATTAGTCAAGCAAGTGTGTGAGCAGTAGGAACAGGTGTGAGAGTAGGGTGTTAGTCACACACACACACACACACACACACACGCACACACACGCACACACACGCACACACACGCACACACGCGCACACACACACACACACACACAAACACACACACACACACACACACTCACACACACACCTTAGTTTCAGACCACCCAGTAGAGAAAGGCTGTTGTATTCTATGGGTTTTTTTGGTCTTGTAATAAAAATGGAGTAGTTATAAGTGGTATGTGGATGATGAACTGCGGTTCAAGGTTCTCTTTATTATTTTAAATGAAATTAACTGAGTTCACTGAAAATGATAAAAGTGGGTGCAGAGTATAGAGAGCATAAACCATATTTATATTTATGAATATTGGGTAATATTTATGAACAGTTTGCAATTATGTTTGAGGATATTTTCCACATTTAAACACATATTTTATAGTTTTTGTAAGCTCATCGATTATTTGAAGCGAGAGAAGGCAGGTTCTAAAAAAAAGTTCATGATTTCAGATAGTTCTCTCACTTCTTTCTCTGTCTGAACTGTGTGTCACTCATCTAATCCATGATAATCACCTTTATACGATAAGAAAATGGGTTTAACTTCAGACAGGCAACCAGGACTTAGAGCTCAACAACTCAAGTGATCTATCATATGTAATTAAGTAGCTTAACTATACACCAATTCTATCTATCCGGGTTTGGATAAATATTTGTGTTTGTGTGTGTGTGTGTGTGTGTGTGTGTGTGTGTGTTTGTGTGATGGTGGAAACATTGTCCTTGTCAAGGCATGGGGATTGTGTGTATGTATATTTTATTATCCACAACATTTATTCCTGTTTTGATCACAACCTTCAACCACATCCTGCATTTGAACTTACTGCTCTTGTAAATGTTTTGAAAATATTTCACAGCAACTCATTTCAATTTTGGATTAAGTAAATTAAATAATCAGGATGTTAAACTGTTATCTAAACAAAAGTGAAAATCACACAGAATGTACGCTTGAACACACAACACAACCTTTATTTTCTATTTCATCATTTAACCCACATAATAAGAGAGATCACAGATTTCAAAACCTCCTAATTTAGAGCATCTATAAGATGCCATAAAGTGCTTTAAAATGAATGAGGGACACACACAAACGGTGTTGGAGCGCACCCAGCTAACTCCTTCCATTCCATCCCGGAATGCATGGAAACCCCCAACCCCACCCCTATGTGTCACAACTGACAGCTCTCTCACCCACACAATCACCCTAGTTCACTAGTTCACTCCCTCATTCCCGATCTCTAGCACCACGTACGATTCAGTGACACTTCACCTGCACTTTACACTTACCAGGTGTTCACCTTCTGACCCCTGACCCCTGACCTTAATACAACCCTTGCAGTGCTGTTTGTAAGAGGAATTTTTTTACTATAGTGATGTTTCATTCTGGATGACATTTTGGAAATGCACACACACTCAAATGCACAAACACACACACGCACAGGCTGTGGAGTCGTCTAGCCCAAATATGCAGGCGGTGTCTCAGCACCCTGGCGTGTATTATTCCAACAGACATTCCTCTGTCTTCCAGATTGTATCAGCTGTCCCAGTGCTGCACTGTTAGTGGGGGCCGGGATAGCAGCACTCAGCTGTTAGAATCACACACACACACACCACACACACACACACACACACACACACACACACACACACATACGCACAACACACACACACACACACACACACACACACACACACACACACACACTGTGATTATATGAAATGGAAAGTAAAGGCTGATTTATTCCTCACTATATACATATGATACTCTTTCTCTTGATCTCTCTTCTCATTCAAAATAATTAAAAAATTATTAACCTAAGTGCTCACAAAAGCATGCTTCTTCTTCTTTCTTCTTCTTCTTCTTCTTCATATTATTATTATTATTATTATTATTATTATTATTATTATTATTATTATTATTAATAATATTATTATTATTATTATTATTATTATTATTATTATTATTATCATTATTATTATATTCGCCATATAAATCTCTTTCAGCTTTTAGTGACATCTAGTGGACAATCATCCCAATTGCATGTTTTCCTCATTATCAGAAAGCATTCTTATTAGTCGCTTCTGCAAAAGAAATACTTAGATTAAACTCACATGTACTGATTTAATGCCTATGACTACAAGATGTTATAATCTTAAATCATTACGCATACAGCCAGTTATCTATATTTCAAATGCAGCTAATATGTACAGTCAAATAAAGAAGCAGAAGATTGGAAAAAAGTGGAGAAAGGTGTCGCCTGACGTATCGTATGATTGTATTGTTTGATGATTGTATGATTAGAAGCAGTGACATGATTCATAAACTATCATATATAGTCATGCACCAAGTTTAACTTCGTTTAAGATGATTAAATATGTAAATCATCAAGCAGCACCTTTTTGATGACACCTTTCTCCACCCATTCCAACCTGCCTGCACTCGCTTCTTTACCTCTTTCCCACACTCTCCATTACTCTGGACTGTTGACCCCAAGTACTTAAACTCCTGTACCTTCTTCACCTCTTCACCCTGTAACCTTACTGTTCCACTTCCCTCCCTTTCATTCACACACATGTACTCAGTCTTACTACGACTGACTTTCATTCCTCTTCTCTCCAGCGCAAACCTCCACCTCTCCAGGTTTTCCTCCACCTGCTCCCTGCTCTCACTACAGATCACAATGTCATCTGCAAACATCATTGTCCAAGGAGACTCCTGTCTGACCTCCTCTGACAACTGGTCCATCACCATAGCAAACAGGAAGGGGCTCAGAGCTGATCCCTGATGCAGTCCCACCTCCACATTGAACTCCTCTGTCTGACCTACAGCACACCTCACCACTGTCCTGCTCATCTCATACATGTCCTGCACCACTCTGACATACTTCTCTGCTACTCCTGACTTCCTCATACAGTACCACAGCTCTTCTCTTGGCACCCTGTCATACGCTTTCTCCAAATCTACAAACACACAGTGCAACTCCCTCTGACCATCCCTATACTTCTCCATCATAATTCTCAGAGCAAAAATTGCATCTGTTGTGCTCTTTCTGGGCATGAAGCCATACTGCTGCTCACAAATTTCCACTACCTTCCTTAACCTAGCTTCCACTACTCTTTCCCATAGCTTCATTGTATGGCTCATCAACTTTATCCCCCTATAGTTACTCCAACTCTGCACGTCACCCTTATTCTTAAAGATCGGCACTAACACACTTCTTCTCCATTCCTCAGGCATCCTCTCACTCTCTAAAACCCTGTTGAACAAACTAGTTAAAAATTCCACTGCTGCCTCTCCTAGACACTTCCAGACCTCCACCGGGATGTCATCAGGACCAACTGCCTTTCCACTTTTCATCCTCTTCAAAGCCTTCCTGACTTCATCCTTTCTAATCTTATCTACTTTCTGTTCCACAGAGTTCACCCCTTCTACTCTTTTTTCCCTCTCATTTTCCTCATTCATCAGCTCTTCAAAGTACTCCTTCCATCTCTGTACACTCTCCTCACTTGTGAGCACCCTTCCATCTCTATCCTTAATAACTCTAACTTGCTGCACATCCTTCCCATTTCGATCCCTCTGCCTAGCTAACCTGTACAAGTCCTTCTCTCCTTCTCTAGTGTCTAACCTAGTGTACAACTCGTCATATGCCTTCTGCTTGGCCTTAGACACCTCCCTCTTCACTCTGCGCTGTACCTCCTTGTATTCCTGTCTATTCTCTTCAGGCCAGTCCATGTCCCACTTCTTCTTGGCTAAGCTCTTCCTCTGGATACTATCCTGAACTTCCTCATTCCACCACCAAGTCTCCTTATCGTCTTTCCTCCTTCCAGATGATACACCCAGCACCTTTCTCCCTGTCTCCCTGATCACTTCTGCTGTAGATTCCCAGTCATCTGGTAGCACTACCTGACCACCCAGAGCCTGCCTCAACTTCTGTCTAAATTCCTCACAACATTCCTCCTTTTTCAGCTTCCACCACTTGGTTTTCTTCTTTATCTCTATCTCTGACCTCTTCTTCTTACAGACCATCAAAGTCATCCTACACACCACCATCCTATGCTGTCTGGCTACACTCTCTCCCACTACCACTTTACAGTCACTAATCTCTTTCAGATTGCCTCTTCTACATAGGATGTAGTCTACCTGTGTGCTCCTACCTCCACTCTTGTAAGTCACTCTATGCTCCTCCCTCTTCTGAAAATAAGTGTTAACCACAGCCATGTCCATCCTCTTAGCAAAGTCCACTACCGTCTGTCCTTCAAGGTTCCTTTCCTTAACTCCAAACTTGCCCATCACCTCCTCATCACATGTGTTCCCCTCACCAACATGTCCATTAAAATCCGCTCCTATCACCACTCTCTCACCCGTGGGAATACTCTCCATCACCTCATCTAATTTACTCCAGAATCTCTCTTTCTCCTCTAACTCACAACCTATGCCCTGTGGGGCATAACCACTAACAACATTCAACATCACCCCTTCAATCTCTAACTTCAGACTCATCACCCTGTCTGACACTCTCTTCACCTCCAGAACATTCCTCACAAACTCCTCCTTCAGGACCACACCTACCCCATTTCTCTTATTATCCACACCATAATAAAACAGCTTGAATCCTGCTCCTATACTACGAGCCTTGCTACCCTTCCACCTGGTCTTCTGTACACACAGTGTATCCACCTTCCTTCTCTCCATCATATCAGCCAGCTCTCTAACTTTCTCTGTCTACACACTCTCCTCCCTCCTCTACTTCTTCGACCAACAGTAGCCCAATTTCCACCGGCGACCTGTAGGTCAATGGCGCCGATGGTGCTCATTGTTAACCCGGCCCTCGACTGATCCAGTATGAAATTCAGAGTACTGACGATTCGCATGGTTAAATTTGGCAATGTTTTACGCCGGATGCACTTCCTGACACAACCCTCTCTATTTATCCGGGCTTTGGACTGGCACAGAAGTCACTGGACTGTGACCCCCATGGCTAGATTAGTGATCCACATACTCCGATCAGGCATAACATTCTGAGCAGTGACGGGTGAAGTGAATAACACTGATTATCTCCTCATCATGGCACCTGTTAGTGGGTAGGATATATTAGGCAGCAAGTGAACATTTTGTCCTCAAAGTTGATGTGTTAGAAGCAGGAAAAATGGGCAAGTGTAAGGATTTGAGTGAGTTTGACAAGGGCTAAATTGTGATGGTTAGACCACTGGATCAGAGCATCTCCAAAACTGCAGATCTTGTGGGGTGTTCCCGGTCTGCAGTGGTCAGTATCTATCAAAAGTGGTCCAAGGAAGGAACAGTGGTGAACCGGTGACAGGGTCATGGGTGGCCAAGATTGATGCACGTGGGGAGCGAAGGCTGGCCTGTGTGGTCCGATTCAACAGACGATCTATTGTTGCTCAAATTGCTGAAGAAGTTAATGCTGGTTCTGATAGAAAGATGTCAGAATACACAGTGCATGACGGGTCAGGGCTGTTTTGGCAGCAAAAGGGGGACTAACACAATATTAGGCAGGTGGTCATAATGTCATTCCTGATCGTGGTATCTACATATGAAGAGTATATATTTGAAATTTCATTGCTGTTGATGGCTGATACTGTATGTTTTCTCTCTGATCCCCAGGGACTGAGGATCGTGTTCACAGACTCGTCTCGCCTCGTGTTTCGGCTCAGTGGCTCCGGGGCAGGTGTTGGAGCCACAATACGCATCTATGCTGAGAGCTATGAGAGAGACCCAGAGAGACACAGCAGGGAGACACAGGTAAGCCACACCTCTGCTATAAACACATACACACATAGACAAACACACACACCCAGACACACACACGTAGAAGACACGAACACCCAGAATGCATAGATACAAGCATATAAAAAATATGAAACATGAAATTATGGAAATACACAGATGTAAAAAGAAAAAAATATTAAAATATAAACGCACAGATCTGTGACACATTTAAGGCAAAACTGGTGCCTCTTTGAGAGACAGTTGACTGGCATGGATTTCAGTAAATTTGTACGTTTCTGGTCTTTGCTGAATTTGCTTGGCTACAAATGTTAAAGCTGTATAGTGTTTAATTTAGTCTTGTGACTCAAGACACATTGTATCAGCAGCACTGATCGATCCTTATCTTTATCAGCTATACCTAAGACTAAGCAATCAAAGGGCAGCCAAACACATGGAGCAATATTATGTTATTGGCACAGCTTGGCATCATGTTAACTACCTTTATCCCTGTTAAATTGAGGGTGCCTGCGTGAGCGACAGTGATAAAAAGATAATATTCAGTGTGGTTTTCCTGGCAGACAGCCAGCTGCTGTTTTGATGATCTACAGCAAGTCACTGGCTGCAGTTCATTCTGAAGTCATCATGTCTCAGCCCAGAGGTGGACAAAGTACTGAGAAATTGCACATAAGTAAAAGCGTAGATGATGTCTTACTCAATTAAAAGTGGAAATTTCCAGAAAAATAAAAATGAATAATTGGCAGTAATTACTTTAATGGTACTTTGAGGGGGGGAAATGTAGGGAGTAAAAAAAAGTGTTTCATTTGTCTGAAATTTAACTTAGTAAGAGTAAAAGTATTCAGTTTCAATAAAAGTAAAGAACTTGCACTCATTAAAAAAAGAAAAAAAACTGAAAACGTCTAAATGTCAATGTCAGAAACCAGAATCTGATTTGATTCTGTGTTTCAGGTGTGTGTGTGTGTGTGTGCGTGCGTGAGGTGATGCCCCTATCCTTCTCAAAACAGATTTTGTGATATGGTACATTGCTCAGCCCTAATAGGTTTATTATCAAATCACTAATAGATATTACATTTTAGCTTTGTCATCTAACGGCATGACCAACGTCATGACCAGTCACTGTCCAGAGATTACAAAAACAAACAAAACAAAAACAACACACCTACTTACAAGCCACAGTACTAATTTGGTCCGCTTTGTTACATTTTGCTAGAATTGACTTTCAGAAAATGAAACTCGCTGGTTGAACTTTTAAGAGCAAAGGATCTTTGAATTAAATGATTTTCATCACTTCAGTCTGAAGCAAAACGCCGGCAGTGTACAGACTGCAGTTTCTCCACTTCTAAATGCTTTATGTTTGTTTTATTGCATCAGAATAGACCTCACTGACAGTAGGTTCAAGGTTATGTTTACTGGTGTTTATTTGTGTGTTTTAGGTTGTCCTGGGCCCTCTGATTGCCATCGCTCTAAAGATCTCAAGCATCCACGAGCGGACAGGACGCAAAGGCCCCACCGTGATCACCTGAGTGGAACATCGAGACACACGACAGGGGCCAAACCATGAGACGGCCTTCTTCCAGGATCCGCTCTCCATGTCTTCCTCACGGTCTTTCACAGCCTCGCTATCACTTTTCCCCTCCAGAAGTCGTGACTGCCTCTCGCTAGTCTGCACAATGTATCATTATTTACGCCGTGTATGTTTTTTTGCTGCTGTTTCACAGACAAAGTCTCTCTCTCTCTCTCTCTCTCTCTCTCTCTCTCTCTCTCTCTCTCCCCTATCACTGTCTCAAATGCAAAAAGAAAGAGAAGCTATTCCTTTTTATGATGCCCCTTTACACATGTGAATCATTAAAATGTCTCCTTCACACTGCATTTCTGACACACTTTTATTCTTCCTGTATAAACCAGTGCAATGTTTCGGTTGTTCCAGAGTTCAGTTGAGAAACCTGGCCCAGTCTTGTTACATTTTAACATGTAGCACTCTTCCATTCAGACATTTACTGCTGTTGTTATAGCTCAAAAACAAACAAAAAAAACCCAGTCAGAACTACAAAACATGCTTGTGGTGTGTTCTTAATGCTGGAGGTCTGTCTATGAATTTAAACTCAACATACAGCCAGAGCTTTATAGCAAATGAAAGCGGATAACCACATTGTCGTTGTTCGGAAAAAGCTTCACCTTTGATTTCAAAGTGAATCTCACAGACAGTATGGGGTGGAGTGTAGCATGAACATTTTTATGAGTGGTGTAATTTGTGTGTATGAGGCATTAAATTATCATGAGTAGAACTGCAAGTTAATGAACGGATTGGTTTTATTCATTTCTGGGCTTGAACGTTTAGTGCTAAAGTCGTCGAACTTTTCTAACATGAAGGAAACAAGTGTATTCAGTTCAGTGAGTCGTATGTATGAGGGAGCAATTACACTTAACCACTCCATCAGTTTTAGGAGCAAGAATATAATATGAAACCTTGAGAAATCTGAAATGAAGGTCCAAAATGCAAAGCGATGTCTTGTGAAGCATGTTTTTGTGAATTTTATATTATAGCTTGTGGCCTGCTATCACTGGGTTTGTGAACTGCTGTCACTGTTTTTTTTTTTTTTTTTTTTTTTTTGTAAGGCTACCACTATACCACTTTGTGAATGTGAATTTTTGATCAGTGCTCCGAATGATGAAAAACTCCAAATAACTGACACTTCTGATCTAGTTCAACAGTTTAAAAAGAAAAGAAAAAGAAACATAGTAAGGTTATAAGCAATGCTAATGCCATTGTATTTAATTTTGTATCCATCGTTTTACTGAAATAAAAAAGTCTTTATGTGTGTAAAAAGTCTTAATATAAAAGTCTTTTGTGTGTATTGGGATATTGTGCATAGATTTTTTTTGTTTGTTTGTTTTTTGGTCAGATTAGTGACCTGATGTTGGGTTAGTCAAAAAAAAAAGTATCTGTTTAGTGAAGAATCTCAAATTAGTTTCTTCCAGGGTTTCATTGAGACACAAGAAGCCACGACTTTATTTTATTCCCCAAATATCAGTTTAAACACTTGGAGTCTTAAACCGACAACAGGGAGCAGAAAGCCACCTGAGCACAGAGCACACACTTTCCCACTCAGGAGCTCATGAATAAGTTTTAAAATCAGGTTATTAATATATTGTACAATTTGCCATATATTTTGTTAGTTTAGTTTCATAAAGTCTCCTTTATTTATGGTATTTTTTATTGGCATAATTGCATTGATTGATCTGTTGCACAGTAAAGTCATGTCATATTTTAATCATAGAAATTTGAGAAAAGGGGTTTTGAAATGTCTTAAAAGGTGTTCTGTGCATATTGTATCCTGGATTTAAACCTGCTTACATAAAACCTAATACTAGTTTACCTGGAACACAGTGTGTTTTAATTCAAAGATACATAGGCATGTTAGTGTATGAAAAATGAGCTAAATATTTTTTATGCATTTATTGTATTTGGCTGACACGCTTATCCAGAGCAACTTAGATTTTTCTCATTTGTACAACTGAGCATTTAAGGGTTAAGGGCGTTGCTCAAGGGCCCAGCAGTGGCAGCTTGGTGGTCCTGGGGATTTTAGACTCACAACCGTCCAGTCAGTAGTCCAGCACTTCAACCACCTAACACTTGATTTAATTTAGCTTCCCTGCAATTATATATTATTGCGCTTGTAGTAACCGTATATTTCTTGCATACAAATATTTCTTACATTTCCAGTATAGTCTAATATATATATATATATATATATATATATATATATATATATATATATATATATATATATATATATATATATATATATATTCCCCGTTGGCATACAGAGACGTTCTACAGGGATAACAACAATTGTACAATACATTTCACAACAGAGACAATGAGCTCAAGCTTATTGTTTATTATCGCAAACATAAAATACAAAGGATTTGACAGGGGTACTTACATCTTGACCTATCAGCACTAAAAAGACTTAACAATGATACCACATATACATTGCATATGCATATTAGCCTTATCCTAGCACAACACCTTAATGCATTCATTCGTAGCTTTTGACCAGTTCTGTCATTTTTTGTGCTCTTTTGAAAATTACATCAACATAGGATATGAAGACTAAATCAGATGAGACTTTTTGTCATGTTTGTGTTTCCTTGTTACTATGGTCACATCTTATCTCCAAGTGATTGTGATCATCACAGTGTCTACAACGTCTTCAGTATTTTCTCTTGGGTTCTTAAAGGATTCCATTGAAGCATTTCAAATTTGCTCTTTGAGAAAATCTTTAGTCCTGATCCAAGTTTAGAGCAAGGCTTACAGTATAATTACTCCCAGTGATACTAACGTCAGGGGCAATTAACAGCCTTAAAATCTCCAGGTCCTTACAGAGCCTTGAAGAATACTGAGCATTTTACATTTTTTTCAGTGAACATCTCTCCCTAGGATCCGTCCATCAGCAGCTGTTCAGAGGCTCTACAGTGCTGTTTGTGGGTAGATGGAAAGCTTGTGATTCTGCCTGGCTCTGAAGAACTGCTTGCTGATATGTAGGTGGTTCCTCATGGCTGAAGTCCTCAACTGAGCTCTCGTTGCAGGTCAGCGTGTAAACTGGAGGAGCTGGTCCGGCCCATCCCGTGGCTGTAGGAATGGAAATGATGGTGGGGACAAGCTCAACAGGATCATTTCTGACCTGAGATTCCTCATACGATGGTGGATAGATGTCAGACCTGATGAGCAAAAAGCAACAAGCCAGTTAGCCGATTTTGGAATTTTAACTAGCTGGATTTGAAGAAAGTAATACTGTCTGCAGGAATAATTTTACTTTATGCCACTTTGCTCTTAAATGGTTGAAGCTAATTAGTCAGAAGACAACACAATAGTTCAGCTACAGGGTTTGTCATTACAATCAATCCTCATCATTATTAAACTGGGATACAGACTACACCAAAATTAATTTCAAAAGAGAGTTATTGTTGATATGGTGACATTTTCTGTGATGAAACATTTATTTAGCGCCTCCAATGCCAGCGAGATGTGGTTTTCAGACTTTGTGGTGTCTCAGTAACATCACAAGCTACGATTTTTGTGTTATTATAAAAATCACAAGAGAGGAAAAAAGAGGCTGGTGATGAAATAAATATACAGATTAAAAAAGTATGATATGTCATTAAATAATAACTAAACTGTAATTGCTATATGAACACTGAAAAACATTGTTAACACAGTTTTGCCTTGTACTGTATATCACACCACTGTTTAGTCTATTATTTTATAAATAGCATGTTCTAATCATGGTTCATTCCATATTTATTATAAAACCATAATATTTGTACACAGAAATGCTGACCTGGGCTTAGGATCATTTCTGTCCCATTTTACACAGTCCACTGAGACTATCTAATACCAGGTAGTGGTATCTGTGTTAGTATCTGTAGTAGTTACACAGATAATGCTGGATAATTTTTTGTATTTATAATTATTTCTTAGTGTATTGTGACATTCCTTCAATAATAATAACACCATAAATGGCAGCCACTTCTTTCTAAAAGCATCATCAAAATATCTACAATGAATCCAAATCTTCTATGATAGCAAAGCAAGCCTACCTGTCCACAGTAAAAATCTGGACATCAGCGTCTCTAGACCTCTGTATTGACCGTTTCAGCAGCACGTTCTTCATTCCATGACCGAGAGACCACAACACTCCAATGACAAGCAGTATGAAGCCCAGGATGATAAAAAGGTAAGTGGAGATGTCTATGAGAATTTGCAGTTGTCCACTTTGGATGGACTTCATGTAAGTGCCTGCAAAGATGAGGCTCAAGCCAATGGTGGGCAGCATGAGCCGTGCTGCAGACAGCAAGTGCTTCCTTGTATTCATGGTATCACTACAGCTGAGGTGAAACTTCCTATTCCACGACAAATCCCATCTCAATTTGAAATACTCTGCATCATGGTTTATTAGGAATATGGAGTTTGACCTGCCTGACGTGTTTGTATGGGAAAAAGTGAATTAGTGAATGAAGCAACAAGACGCCAGCACTAGCAGCACTAGTCGAGTAGTAATGTTGTGATAAGGCTTGTGTAAAAGTCTATGATAATGATATGGCTGGTGTAAAAAAAAAAACCAAAAAAAAAACGCCATGCCTACTTTCGGTAAACTCCAAATAATCTTCAACTCCATGGAAGCAGTGGTGTATAAACACAACAGATTCATCATATCAAATCATAGCAAATCATTACACACATACACAAAGGTATTTAATCTTGGTTATCTTGTTACGTTGGCACCTGTCATGAGGTAGGATATATTAGGCAGCAAGTGAACAGTCAAATACTTGACGTTGATGTGTTGGAAAAAGAAAAAATGAGCAAGTGTAAGGATTTGAACAACTCTCTCAAAAGTGGTCTACCTACCAAAAGTGGTCCAAGGAAGGATAATGGGGAACAAAGGCTCACCATCTGGTCTGATCCCACAGAAGAGCTAAGATGGCACAAATTGCTAATACATTGCATCACAACTTGCTGTATATGGGGCTGTGTAGCTGAAGACCGGTCAAAGTGCCCACAGTGACCCTTGTCCACTGCTAAAAGTGCCTTCTTTGGGCATGTGAGCATCAGAAATGGATGTTGGAGCAATGGAAGAAGGTGGCCTGGTGTGAAGAATCATGTTTTCTTTTACAACATGTCTGGGTGCATGCGCATGGTTACCTGGGGCAGAGATGGTACCAGGATGGACTATGGGAAGAAGGCAAGTTTTTAATGTTTTAATATTGTGCAGACACAAATCTACAAAAGTTCATTACCCATCCTGACCGAAATACATTTTGTGATGTATTTACTCCAGCATAGTGATACATGCACTTTACGATGTCTGTGTCCGAGCAGGAAGCAGAAAGCGTTCTCCAGACAAAACACATTGCCAAACATACATGAGCACTATATTTTTGAATGGTGTAGTACTCTTGTGAATGAGGTTGCTCATACGTTTATGAATGACTTATTAAAGATTACAGTTGCTGCATCCTTCATCTGACACTTTGCATTGGAATAAATGCGTTGGATGATTTGGAAACTTTATTGTGTCAAAGCTGAGCTAAAGATAAGATTTATAACATGTATCAAGATTTTGTTATCTGCAAATAACCGACCCTTTGTATTATCTTCAAAGAGGACAAGGTTGTTTAAGTTCGAGCTAAAGATGTACAGACTGCTTTTTATTAACCAAAACAAAAACTGAAACTTTGTTTATGTGCAAATGTATCTGACAAAAAGACATTACAGTAAATACAGGGTCCAAAGATGCAACTAGAATGAATTTAGTAAAAAAAAAAAAAAAGTGTTTGTGCAGTGATGCTTTTAAAAGCAGCTTGTGATGAATTATGTTTAAAGTGCAGGGCATCAGGTAGACAGTATTTGATTTTGATTAGAAGTGACTATAATGAGCGACTGTAATGACTGTAATGAGTCAGTACAATCAAATTTGTGCTGTAAAAAATACATCAGTGTAGTAAATGAACAAAGTGATGTACATGCATTAGTGATGGTGCTACCTGGATCCCAGGGTGATGTGTGTAGAGAGAGGCAGTACAGTATTCAGGTGTCTGACAACCTGGAGGTAGAAGCTGTTAAACAGTCTGGAAGTCCACATGAGATTGTGCACAGATAATCTTGATGAATTGAACATCTTGCTGATCATTCATTCACATTCATTCATCTTAAGTAACTGCATCACAGCCAGGGTCATGTTGGATCTGGGCCTCATGCATATACACTGATCAGGCATAACATTATGAGCACTGACAGGTGAAGAGATTGGATCACTTCAGACTGGATCAGAGCATCTCCAATACTGCAGCTCTTGTGGGGTGTTCCCGGTCTGCAGTGGTCAGTATCTATCATAAGTGGTAAAGTGGTCCAAGGAAGGAACAGTGGTGAACCGGCAAATTAAGAAGTTAATGCTGGTTCTGATAGAAAGGTGTCAGAATACACAGTGCATTGCAGTTTGTTGCATATGGGGCTGCATAGCAGCAGACCAGTCAGGATGCAAAAGCTGACCCCTGTGCACTGCCGAAAGCACCAATAATGGGCACGTGAGCATTAGAACTGGACCACAGAGCAATGGAAGAAGGTGGCCTGGTCTGATGAATCACATTTCCTTTTACATCACATAGATGGCCAGGTGCGTGTTCGTTTCTTACCAGGGGAACACATGACACCAGGATGCACTATGGGAAGAAGGCAAGCCGGCAGATGCAGTGTCATGCTTTGGCCGATGTTCTGCTGGGAAACATTGGGTCCTGCCATCCATGTGGATGTTACTTTGACACGTACCACCTACCTAAGCATTGTTACAGACCATGTCATGGAAAGGGTTATAGCTGTGGCCTCTTTCAGCAGGACAATGCACCGTGCCACAAAGCAAAAATGGTTCAGGAGTGATTTGATGAGCACAACAATGAGTTTGGTATTCTCTGTGGGATGTGCCGGACAAACAAGTCCGATCCACGGAGGCCCCACCCCACAACTTACAGGATTTAAAGGACCTGCTGCTAACATCTTGGTGCCAGATACCACAGCACACCTTCAGGGATCTAATGGAGTCCATGCCTCGACGGATCAGGGCTGTTTTGGCAGCAAAAGGAAGACCAACACAATGTTAGGCAGGTGGTCATAATGTCATCACGGTCTCAACCTGCTGTTTAGTTAAACGCTTGTAGGTGGCAGTAAAGATGCTGTAATTAAAATAAAAACGATGAAGAAAACAGTATTCGTGTGACGCCGGCGAGTCACTTCCGCTTTCATTGAAACTGTAGCCACAAATCAGTTAGGAGCCTTTTTTCCTCAGGTGGGTTAATATCTTTTCTTAAGTCTGCGACTCGTTTCTTGTGTATGGTTTCGTGTCAATTTGTAAATATAAGGCGAGTCAGGAAATCGTAATCTCACGCACATTTCTCTCATGATACGCTAACTAAATTAGCCTCGTGGCTACCGTTAGCTAGCTGACTCAAGAGGGTAACGTTATAGTTTTAATGGAGGCGTAGAGGTTAAATAGTCGACTAATGTCTTAATAAAATATCGTTTTCATGACAGAGATGACACAGTGAGCCACTTTAACAGGTTTGCTTCTGAGGAAACTCTGTTTTTTCTGTAGCAGTGTAGTACATCCGCCTCATCGACAAGGCAGGATACAGTTCAGTATTTACCATTTAATGCACAAATTATTAGGAGTAAAACCCAGACGAACAAAAATAATAATAAAAACATTTTTTTCTTATTTAAAATTGCATGGCAAATTATTATTATTATTATTATTATTTTTTTTTATTTGTTTTTTTAATGTATTTATTTTTACTAAATGGCATGTGTAATATGGAATAATAGGATATTTTTAAACTATAACAATTTTTTTATAGTTAAACTGAGAATTTTTACATTTTATTATACCTCAGTGTTGGTAAATTTTGGTCATTTTTTTTAATATTTAATTTTTTAAATGTAGCAAAATTATTGACGATTCAGGACAAAATTATGCGTGTCTGTCACAATAAAAAAAAATTTAATATTGAATTTTGTGTAGACAAAACGAGAGCAATCTAAATTAGAATAATGCTTTAGATCATACTTTAAGTAATTTACAATTTATTTAAAAAATATATATATATAATATAACATTGCAATAGTCGATTGTGTCAATTGTGAGTCTCGACCTCAACTCGATAGAACACCTTTGGGATGAATTAGAGTGGAGACTGTGAGCCAGGCCAAAACTGGGACAGTTTTTCTACATTTACATGCACATGAATTTAATATGGAGTTGGCCCACCCTTTGCAGCTATAACAACTTCAACTCTTCTGGGAAGGCTTTCCACAAGTGTGTGTATGGGAATTTTTGACCATTCCACTAGAATCGCATTTGTGAAGTCAGACACCGATGTTGGACGAGAAGGTCCAGCTCGCAGTCTCCGCTCTAATTCATCCCAAAGGTGTTCTATCAGGTTGAGGTCAGGACTCTGTGAAGTTCCTCCACACCAAACTCGCTCATCCATGTCTTTATGGACCTTGATTTGTGCACTGGTGTGCAGTCATGTTGGAACAGGAAGGGGTCATCCCCAAACTGTTCCCACAAAGTTGGGAACATGAAATTGTCCAAAATGTCTTGGTATGCTGAAGCATTAAGAGTTCCTTTCACTAGAAATAAGGGGCCAAGCCCAACACCTGAATTCAATGATTTGGAGGGGTGTCCCAAAACTTTTGGGTGTTGACTCTTTATTCATCTTAATAACCCACATTTAAACTTAATTAAAACCTCATTTTAAATTTAAACTAAATTGTTAGGCCACTACATTGAAAAAAATATCAAACCCCTTCTTCGATACGTTTAGTATTTGTTCCAAGGTGTTGCAGGTGTGTAAGAAAATAAGAACAAATGATGCACTCGTGTGCTCTTTAACATACTTTTAAAACAGTTTATTGCATGGTGCTATGTGGTGCATTAGTAACAGAGCTGTTGCTAACCTCAAAGGCTTCACTATTATATTAATAATAGTAATTATTATTATTATAATTATTAATTATTAATAATAAACAGAGGTCTGTTTGCTCATATTATTTTACACATTTCATAAATCCATATTGATTATTTTTTAAATAACCAGCACAGTCATTTTTACTTTTAAGAAATCTGATGCACAGAAATGCATGACTTTTATGTACAATGGACATTTCAAAGCAGCTTCATTGAAAAAAAATAATAAATAAATTGTAAAGGTTAAAGTTACTTTTTTTTATCCCTAATGAGCAAGCCTGAGGTGACGGTGGCAAGGAAAAACTCCCCGAAATAACGAGGAAGAAACCTTGAAAGTAACCAGACTCAGAAGGGAACCTCATCCTCATTTGGGTGACACTGGACAGGAAATAATGTAAATGTAAATAATGTCCTTTCTACAACAGCAACCAAGATCTCTTGAACTATTAGGTCAGTGTAGTTACTGAGTTTATTATAGACTTAGCACTAATTTCTTGCTGTCGCAACCTGATGGATGCAATGGCAGTTCAGACAAAAGCCCTATACAAATAAATTTCATTGAATTGTACAGTGTTTTTGATGAATTGTACAACTGATGCATGTTTCGGTTTGTTCTCTTCCTTAGTGTATTTGTTTGGAGGTGAGCGCTCATCAGAAGATGATTGACTTTAAAGCCTGGGCCGAGTATGTGGTGGAGTGGGCCGCCAAAGACCCCTACGGCTTCCTCACAACCATCATCCTGGCCTTGACCCCACTGTTCATCATCAGTGCTCTGCTTTCCTGGAAACTTGCGAAGATGATCGAGGCCAGGGATCGTGAGCAGAAAAGAAAGCAGAAGCGGCAGGAGAACATAGCAAAAGCCAAGAGATCCAAAAAAGACTGATCTAAAACAAGGGGATAAAGGTGGATCAATGCAATGTTCCTGCGTGTTTAAAAAAAAAAAACCCAAAACAAACAAAAAAAAAAAAACCGAGTCCCACTCTCAGCTGTGCAGAACACAGAGCATCTCCTGCAGGGGCTTTGAGATGGACTTATCACTCGACATGAGAGTGCACATCAAGCAAGCTGATTGAGACCACTTTTGCAGAACTGCAGTGTTTTGTTTTGTTTTTCTTTCTGGAAAAAATCATGTAACATGATTGCAGCATTCAGCATTCCAATACTTTTTAATGTTGATGTTTTCCAACACAAATCCACTTTTTATTGTTAATAAAAAAAAAAGTTCTTAACAGCCTCAACTGTC
Source organism: Hemibagrus guttatus (assembly GCA_033459395.1). Taxonomy (NCBI): domain Eukaryota; kingdom Metazoa; phylum Chordata; class Actinopteri; order Siluriformes; family Bagridae; genus Hemibagrus; species Hemibagrus guttatus. The sequence goes on from JAUCMX010000007.1 coordinate 22,549,061, forward strand.
TTAACCTCTGTCCAGTCAGTGTGACTCTGCTTTAAATTGAATTGAGTGATGGTAGTGTAGATATTGTGTGAAAATTCAGGATGACCATGTAGGTACAACCACAGCTGGAAATTACATACTACCATTTATTTATTAACACCTCTCTAAATAAGGTGCAAATACATTCGACATTCAGGAAAAGCTCAAGGGGACAATGTTAACTGAAAGGAATTAAAAGTTTATATTGAACTATTTGTGGTGTCTGGTGTTATCAATTTCACTGTTTGTTCCTAGAAACAGGAGCTTCTTGTCTCACTCTAGCAGCATTATAATATTACAGATGGCAAACATCAGACTCTTTGCAGCTAGAGTATACAACAAGGCATGCTGAGTTACAGCAGAGATGAGTCAGTCATCTACAAGTTTACCAGATACAAGCACGATGATGCTGATGGCAGATTTAGCATGAAAGTTGAACCTGATCCGTTTGTGCAGAGTGTACAGATAAGGAAGTGAGACATCTGGACAGACCAAAGGTCTAAAGGGCTGCTGCATCGTTCTCTTTAGGCAGAGACAATTTTCCTTTTGCACAACTAACAGCAAGTAATCAAACAGCATTGTGGGTAATGTAGCCAAATGTTAACCAAAATTAAAACAGACCAAGATGTCAATTAAAAGAAACTGAAAAAAAAAAAAAAAAATACTCCACAATAAACACTGGACATCATTGAAGGTCAGATTAATTACAAATGGTGGATTTTTCCCCCTCTGTTGTGAATAGGGTCAAATGCAACTTTGAAGGCAAATCTGATTCATGACATGCAACATGACTGATAAAATGTCCAAAATGTCTATGCTGCATAGAGCATCCAAAAAAAGAGTTTAAACTGAATTCAGTCTCATTTCTAAGCTGTTTCATGTTTAAACACATGGCTAAAAAATAAATGTAAAATATTCCTAAACCCTCACAAACTAATACAGCTAAGACGAGGTCTCTCTGTCTCACAAAAACACACACACAATTACCTGAGCAAATGATTTTCTAATTCTTATTGAAATAAATAAAGCTGAATCAAATGAATGTAACAAAATATTTGAGAAATTTGTATGTGCAGAAAGGATGTAACTTAAGATACAGTTTCCAAACTACTGATGGATTGATGGATTACGTTGTGCTCCACTGGGTTTATTTAGATCTTTATAAAAGATGGAAAAGATCCACTGAGACCATGGCAACATTTGCACCCATTCGGTGAAGCTCTAAGCAGCAACAAGCATCACGTTCATGTTAACACTTCACAGTAGTCATTTGAAAGTCTAGGACTTGAGTGACTTTGAGACAGTTTTATTTTTTGGGAGGAGCCCAGGATCCTGGCTGGAAGGTGTTTGCAGTACTCACAGGCTCCTCACTCAATTGTGACTGCCCAAAATGTGTGGCAGCAGCATGACCTTTGACCTGAGTCTGCATTGGCTGTGCAACTAGATCCTCTTCATGCTCTTTGTCCTTTCCTTCTACCTCCTGTGCTTTGATTTTGATTTGCTCTCTGTACCGTTCATTATTTAGCAATTCCTACAGAGAAAGAACACGTCAAAACAAATGGGATGGTTTAGTGAAAGTTATCAGTGGATATAGAAGGTTTGTAAAAAAGATCAGAATTGAACTGAGTACCTCGATAGTAGGAGGATCCTTGCGTCGTCCCCTAATCCAAGCTGAATGAAACAAACACAAATGAATTCTAACACATCAGGGCTTTACTAATTAACTGAGAGAGCAATTTACCATCATGCTGTTCTAAATGAGATTTATAGTTTCATATGAGGTTAACTTTTTAAAATTTATTTCTACATTGTTTACTGAAAACAGGTTTCACAAAAGTGAATCATTTTTCTATATGATCTCCATGTCGCTCAATGCAACTGTTCCAGCACTTGATAAATGCCCGAATTCCTCCAGAAAATAAATTCTAGCGGTTGTGTGTGCCACAACTGAGATATTTCATTTGAGTTTATATTTGACTGACCGCACAACTACACTGCTAGAAACTGAAATCTTTTCACATTACCATCCCATTCAGAGGGAATCCTTCCTTCGAGGTACTCAAACTCGATGGGATCGGACGCCTCCACAAACCGCCGAGCCCGAACAACCCGGCCTTAAATTGACCAAGAGAAAGAGAGCACACATGATTAATTAGAGTAAGAAAAATTAAACCATGACTTAATAATGTTATTGCATCTATATTCATTGACTGTTTAATCAGTTATTTCTAAACACCGATCAGCCATAACATTATGACTAGTGACAGATGAAGTGAATAACACTGATTATCTCCTCATCATGGCGCCTGTTAGTGGGTGGGGTATATTAGGCAGCAAGTGAACATTTTGTCCTCAAAGTTGATGTGTTAGAAGCAGGAAAAATGGGCAAGCGTAAGGATTTGAGCAAGTTTGACAAGGGCCAAATTGTGATGTGTCCAGTGTCATGCTTTGGCCAATGTTCTGCTAGGAAACCTTGGGTCCTGCCATCCATGTGGATGTTACTTTGACACGATCCACCTACCTAAGCAATAATGCAGACCATGTACACTCTTTCATTGAGGACAGGACAATGCACCGTGCCACAAAGCAAAAATGGTACAGGAATGGTTTGATGAGCACAACAACGAGTTTGAGGTGTTGACTTGGCCTCCAAATTTCCCAGATCTCAATCCAATCAAGCATCTGTGGCATGTGCTGGACAAACAAGTCTGATCCATGGAAACCCCACCTCACAACTTACAAGACTTAAAGGATCTGCTGCTAACATCTTGAGGCCAGATACCACAACACACCTTCAGGGATCTAGTGGAGTCCATGCCTCGACGCGCTGTTTTGGCAGCAAAAGGAAGACCAACACAATATTATGCAGGTGGTCATAATGTTATGCCTGATCGGTGTATAGATCATATTCACCTGCTGTTGTGGATGGTTCTACATAGACATAAATATTCGAACTTCAAAAACTAAATGCCCAATTTTCAGCCTCAAGTGATGCAAGAGTAATAATCATTACACCCAAGGTTTCTAACTCCTCTCAAGATTTCTAACTCCTGCTGTCTCAGGGAGTCTTCTCTGTCACAATCATCAGGAATCTAAATCTACATCTGGATTATTGTAAAGCTACTTTATTAGCAATGTTTGCAAATATACCGAATAAACTGAAAACCTGGGTGTAGCCTTCATTACGCTATAGTTTTCCATCATGAGTGGAGAATGCAGACAACATATAAATTATTGACGTGATGCAGAATAATCACATATACAGGAAATGATGAGCCATGTATTTCTCTAAGGTACACATGCTGAATAGTCTTACAGAACAAGCCATGCTAATGATTCACTCAAATGTCAAGGACAACAATCTATTCTAGTTAGACTCTAACATGCACATTTTCACACGAAGCTTTAATAACAATACTGAGCTTTAATAACAAGACTGTACGTCTTTAGTCCTGTTAGCACACACTTTGAGGTTGGGAGAAGCTAGGTCAAAGTTTCTAGAGATGTAGCTGGAGTGACGCTTGACTTTAGCTTACCTGTCCATGTCTTCTGATCGGGGATGCAGTAGTATTTATTTCCGAAATGATCTGTTCCGACATGTTCTTTCATTACGCCAAAAGTTCTCCTTAGCAGAGAAACAAAACGACTCATTTTCTACTTATATAAGCTGTAACGTGGTAATATTGAACTCTCACACAAGCATAACCTCTTCCTAGGGGATTTGGAGTATCATTAATGCTAGGAGTCGATTCCCAAAAGAGTCGATTCACCGATTGCAGGCATTGCGAATTGAGAGTCGATTCCCAAGCTTTGTAATTTTTCTTTTTACATTTACGCCCAAACTGGATTAAAGCAATGTCCAATGAAAAGGGTGACGAGGGGTTTCATATACATGTGCAATTTACGTTAGCCAGCCACCTTATCTTCAAGCTAGCATTAGTCTTCTAATTTACATGTTGATAATGATAAATATTCAAATGGAAGCACGTGAAGAATGTGTCAAGATCATCTGTCATTAACTATCAATCATAACAGTGCATTATCTGCTTCATTAATATTTCACTGTTTAATTATTGCGTTTATATATTACTTATTTAATTTATTTATTTACCAGAATTGCTTTACCTTTACCTGTTTCACTTTGGAGTTGGTAAAAGTGTGGAATCGACTCTTAGATTCGACTCTACGAGCACCTCGAACTGTGGTCGACTCCAAAACTCCATGATTCAAACAATCACATGTATTTCAAGCAGCAAAATTGAACACGCCTTGTGATTGGTGCTTGGAATAGCGTTAGCCAATCATATCTCGTTTTCTATCTCTGTTGTTACTCTACGCAACAACATGGCGATTCCTATTCACAAGCTTCAGATTGCGACAATGGAAAAACTTTGTTATTCTTTTGCTAGGTGATGTTGAATGTATTACGATTGCAGCGACTGTTTCAAGCAATATGTATAAGATGTTTCACAGACTAGAAAAAGGCTTGAACATTTGTTTAGAAGCCACGGTTTTTTTTTTTGAGAGGATGATTAGTCAGTTAGCTAGTTCATAGTTATAACATTTCTATTGCTTGTAAACATAAAGACAGATTCTACATGTAGAGGTTTGTGAAAATGTTGAGCTTTCTTACAGCCAGACAGACAGGTGTGGACGATCCTGTGCGCTTGAGACGAGCAGAATCAACAAGAAGGTATACGTAACTAGTATTGAGCAGTTAAACATTGTGCTGATCTGACATTATTGTGATGATGCTCATACAAGGCATGTTGTGTTTGCAGGGTACTGAGTTTGGAGTTAAATCACGATAGAGATGTGGCACGAATTCACGGGAATGGAGTGAACTGTATTGACATTGAAGTAATTGAAGGGAGATAGTAAGTCGAGTTTTCTTACTATTTATACATACTGTAGGTTGATCCAAAACCACCCAGTGGAATGGTCAGGGGTGACAGCTGCCACCCATGTCATACCACTGTAGCGACCACAGAAAGCACAGACATTAGAGCGGAGACTGAGAGCCATTCCAAAACTGGGATGTCTGCCTTTACATGCACATGAATTTAATATGGAGTTATCCTGCCCTTTGCAGCTATAACAGCTTAAACTTTTTGGGAAGGCTTTCCACAAGGTTTAGGAGTGTGTTTATGGGAATTTTTGACCATTCCACTAGAAGCGCATTTGTGAGGTCAGACACCGATGTTGGACGAGAAGGCCTGGCTCGCAGTCTCCGCTCTAATTCATCCCAAAGGTGTTCTCTATCAGGTTGAGGTCAGGACTCTGTTGAATTTCGTCCACACCAAACTCGCTCATCCATGTCTTTATGGACCTTGCTTTGTGCACTGGTGCACAGTCATGTTGGTACAGGAAGGGGCCATCCCCAAACTGTTCCCACAAAGTTGGGAGCATGAAATTGCCCAAAATGTCTTGGTATGATGAAGCATTAACAGTTCCTTTCACTAGAACTAAGGGGTCAAGCCCAACCCCTGAAAAACAACACCTGAATTCAATGATTTATGACCCAAAACTTTTGGCAATATAGTGTAATTTGATTGTAACCTATGAGAATACCCAAGGCCCTGCATAGTTTGTAAACTGTCCATACCTTCATATTGGTGCTTATTGCATGCATATATATATATATATATATATATATATATATATATATATATATATATATATATATATATATATATATATATATATATATATAAAAGTGCTTAAAATAACACTTTAAAAGCTATCCATCTAAGGGAGTTTTTCTTTGCCACAGTCTCCCCGGGCTTGCTCATTAGGGGTTATTGACTAATACAAATACATTTAAATATGTCGCATATTAATCTTGAACTTTTTGTCTAATATTAATCTTGAACTTTTGTACTTATGTTCTGTAAAAACGTTGTTAAAAATGCTATACAAATAAAATTTAATTGAACTTTTAATATTCTTACATCTTCATCCTAGAACTAAGTAACCAGAAGGAGAATAAGCCTTTTTATTTGTCATATACATTACATGGAGGCATTGGTGGCTCAGTGGTAGGTTTCTCGCCTATCATGCGGAAGGCCCGGGTTCGATTCCCAGCCAATGCCTCAACCCCAGCCACTCGATGCAGTGCCGGTCCCAAGCCCGGAAAAATGGGAGGGTTGCGGCAGGAAGGGCATCCGGCGTAAAACCTGTGCCAAGTTGTTGTGCGGACCATTCCGCTGTGGCGACCCCGAACAGGGAGCAGCCGAAAGCAACCTTATTACAGCACAGCACTTGTTAGGAAATTGGGGTCAGAGTGCAGGGTCAACCATGATACAGCAGAGAGGGTTAAGGGGGTTGCTCAAGGGCTCAACAGTAACAGTTTGGTGGTGCTGGGCTTGAACACCCAACCTTCCGATCAGTAACCCAGAACCTTCACCATCCCAGACTGACCCTTTTTATGATATATGACAAACCATATACATGTAATGCAATAATGAATACATTTGGCCTTGTGATGTATCAGCATATCATCTAGGTTGTGTTTCTGCATTGCAGCTAGTGTCAAGGATAAATGAAGGGGTACTGAGCATGAAATGAATAATGATCTGCAGATCTCCATTAGTGTTATTTGCTTGCACTACATATACGTTTTTTTTGTTTTGTGTTGCAGTATGTTATCAGGTGGTTCTGATGGCGTTATTGTGATTTACGACCTTGAAAACAGCAGCAAGAAGTCACATTACACTTGTAAAGCAGTTTGTACTGTAGGCAGGTAAGTCAACTGTCTTATGACCCAATGACCACTAGGTGGCATTGTCCATCTAATTTATATACTGTTTCATTTGCCTCACCAAGTTAGGCACTAAGTTAACGAATAACTTAGTGTCCAAAACATGTTTAATCGTGAGTTAAAGCCCTGATCCTAAATTAATGTGCACTATTTGGAGTGCCTGGACTCTGATGCAGTGTTTTTACTGTATATAAGAAGGTCTGGAAATTAATCTAATGTTCTAAACTTTTCTATTCAGGTCAAATCGTCATGTGCACAAGTTCAGCGTGGAGACGGTTCAGTGGTATCCGTACGACACAGGCATGTTTGTATCCAGCTCATTTGACAAAAGCATGAAAGTTTGGGACACAGAAACTCTCAAGGTATTTTTTCTCTTTTTATGTTTCACAGTCTGTCATGTGAAACTGAAATCTGCCATACTGTCATGAGACTTAGGGATTAGAAGATAATCAGATCTTTGATATAAGTCTTCTAGTATCAATAAGTAAAAATAAATAAGGGTGATGTGTTTTCTAAAACATGATATTACAGCTTGTATTTTATGTATGTTTTTTTTCTTTAGCCAGCTGATGTGTTCCAGTTTGATGGGAATGTCTACTGCCACCACATGTCTCCTATTGCCAGGAAACACAGTCTCATAGCAGGTGAGTTTACTGAGTAGAATAACCAGATTTGGAGGCACTCAGGATCCTCCAATCACTCTTTACCCACTCACAACCACACCTTTCTCACCTTTTCACCCCTCTCATTTTTTCACCCTTTGTTCTATCTGTTACTTAGAAATCCTGAGAAATATAAATGCAAAGAAAGGTCCTTGTGCTCAAATGTGCATATCTAACATGAATTATCTGCATATCTTAGCAAACAGGTTTAGTCAAGGAATTCAATGCATCTTGTTTTTGTAGGTGCTTTGTTGAAAGGTTATAAGTTGTAAATGAAGTATTTAAATAGTCTATGCCATAAATATTGGCACCCTTTAAAGAATTGATTTACCAAATTGATTTTATAAAATATTCATTGCACATAATTCTATTTGCCATCTATATTTTTTAGTTTTCTATTTTTCTTTTTCTATTATTTTTTACGCATTTCCAAGGTTTATGTCACCAGAAAGTCATAAAGGCCATTTCGCTTCGTACTGTGTAATATTATGTGTGTGAACAATATGATTTGAACTTTTGATAGAAACAGTTGGAGGTATTATATTAGATTAGATTAGATTAGATTAGATTATTATATATTATATTATATTATATTATATTATATTATATTATATTATATTATATTATATTATAGATTTTTCCCATAAGTTTTAAAAGAATACTAAATGTTTACTTACCTAAATATTTCAAATAAATGTAGACCCTTTTATATCAAAATCCAAAATCTAAATTTAACAGAAAATTTGCACTACAGAACAAAAACTCATAGGTTTGTGCTTTTTATACTTTTTATTATATTATATACAGTATATCACTTTACTTTATATATTCTTTTCTTTGTCCATTTTCATATTTTCATGACAGGGTGCCAGTAGGTCTGAAATAAACTTGTTTACCTGTATATTTTAAATATTTTGACATTTTAATTAAATATCTAAAAGTTTAGTATGCATAGAGTGGTATGATTTAACCAGACAGTGAAAGATCAAATATGGTCAAAACAATTAACTTTTTTTTTTTTTTATTGTGAGGGAACACAGTGAGTCCATCAGTACAGTTCAATTCAATTTTATTTGTATAGCACTTTTAACAAAGAGCATTGTCTCAAAGCAGCTTTACAGAACATAGGAAACAATAAACATACAAACAAACAGTCCTAGATGTTAGACAAAATTTTCCCTAGTGAGCAAGCCTGAGGTGACTCAGGCGACTGTGGCAAGGAAAAACTCCCTTAGATGGAATTAGGAAGAAACCTTGAAAGGAACCAGACGCAAAAGGGAACCCATCCTCATCTGGGTGACACCGGAGAGTGTGATATGAACAATGTCCTTTCTGCATTAGTTGTGTGATGCAGATACAGCATGTGTAGAATGTTATGTGTAAAATTTACAGGACGTGACTAAAACCTTACCAATCCCTGATTTAGATTTTTGAGGATTTTGTAGCCTTCTATCTGTTAGTATTGCTCTGCTTGAAAAGTCTTTGTTTTGCTTTGTGTCTCAGTTGGAACCAAAGACCCAAAAGTTCAGCTGTGTGATCTGAAGTCTGGTTCTCGTATCCACGTTCTGCAGGGTGAGTAACACACTGACAAGTTTAGAGCAGTTACTAAAGATTTCCTGAAGGCATTTTCAATGACAGAAAGAGGGGCAACCAAGCACCATGTTAGAAAAGGATTAAGAAGCATGTGATCTAGATCACATGAGGTTAAGGAGTTGTGTTTGAGTTTATGATTTGTATGTGCTCAGGTCACAGAGGAGAGATTCTCTCTGTCCAGTGGTCCCCGCGCTACGAGCACATCTTGGCCACTGCTAGGTAAAGTCACTTACCACTCACTCACTGTCACTCAAAACAAACATGTCTGATTTCTGTACTGGTTGTATTCATAGACAGATCTCTTAACTAAAGCCAACAAACACAAATAAAAAAAGCTCAGTATCCATTCATATGATAAGTGATCAATGTCAAAATGTATACTGTTGTGCTTTATAAATTTGTGATTGGGACTAAAAGGTCAATTGAAGCTTTATTGATGCTAAACTCTGACTTCAGGGCACCTTGAGAGATCCTCAATGCTTAAGGAGCTCGCCTGCTTTCTAGCTAATGAGAATAGCTAATTAGTCCTTTGGGATCGTGGCAGTCTCTCCCTGCCTGAAAAACAATTTAGCGATCATGACATCAACCCATGTCACTGTGGGACTGTGGGAGTTATGGGTTTATATTTTATGGATATGCCCTTTGGGGGATATCCATAATTGTTTCATCATATATTTAAATCTTGCTTGAGAAATTGATAATAAAATAATCAGAAGTATTAGATTCATGTGGAATATTCTTTGTGCTTTTGTCTCAGCACTGATGGCAGGGTGCGTATGTGGGATGTACGGCGAGCTGCCGGAAGCCTCTTTACTTTAGATCAGTACAATGGGGACAAGTCTAAAGCGTCATCTGAGGCAGGTAGGTTTAGCCTGGAGCAGCTTTAGTTCACTATTCATCCTCAGCTGTGTTATGTGTGTTAACTTGGTTAAAGGAGCAACGGTTAACATTTCTAGAGGTTATCATTTTTGCTGAGATAAAATGGTTAAGGAAGATGAAGAAGAGGAAATGATGAATGATGGTATGGATATAGATTTGTCACAAGTAATGTGGCATTAATCCTTCCCTGCAGTAATATGAATGAAATAAATGCAGATGACGAGCACTCCTCTTAAGTGTTATTTTGCTATAATTAACAAAAGACAGTAGTGTGTGAATATGAATATTCACCATCATTTAACACAAATCATATACAGTACTACACCCTGCCCTACTTCTCTCTCCTCAGTGAACACGGCCCATAATGGACGTGTTAACGGCTTGTGCTTCACTGACGATGGCCTTTACCTCCTGACCACTGGCACAGATGACCGCATGCGCCTTTGGAACAGTGCCACAGGCCACAACACGCTGGTAAGGTGCAGAACTGTAGGCAAAAGAATGCTTTCCTGAAAGAACCAGTCTACTCAGAGCATTTTGCAGAACTAGAGTGTCGCACCCTCATTCCTCAAACACAAGGCATCTAAGGCATCAAATGCATATCTTTACTGTGACAGGAATAGAAGAAGGATCAGGTTCAGTATTGTGTCCCGGCTATGAAACATTAAGTATATATAACATCAATGTTTAGCCTAGTCAGGAATAGAAAGTATTACTGATGCATGTGTTTAAAAGATATATAATTTATAACATAATGTTTTGTAATTCATTGTGTGAGTTGAAGGTGTTGTGTTGTAATGCTTTTGGGAAACTCAGTCTCATTTGTGAATAGTTTGTAAGTTCTAACTGAACAAAGTGTGCGTAAAACTAGTTCCACGACCAGCATGTGCGAGACGATTTACATATGCACAGCAGTACAAAATTGTTTATACATCGCTGTACATTGGGGACTTTAATAAATTCATTTTATTTATAGATTCCATATTGGTCAGCTTATGCATGGTCACAGAAGTTAGAAAAAAGCCCTGTAAATTGCCGTATGTGGCAAACATACAGTATATGATTTTATAGCTGTGTGGGTATAATCTTTTGCCCCAATTACATTTAGAAATCATGTGATGTGTAAATCCCTCATTATTAATTGTTTATTTGGAAATACAATATATTGCGATGGATGTGATACAAATTCAGGTAAGATGTGTCTCACATAGTTGGTGGGAAATACCAGACTTGTGTTGAAATGTGCCTGTGGCTAAAAGCATAGAGCGAGCAATGCGAAACTTTGCTCTTGTGAAACTTTGTGAGATTTTACATAATCACCATTGACCTTTATTATTTGACCCACTCTGAACCTAGTAAAATTGACATCAACAATCATTGCTACAGAATTTGCATGGATTCATTGACTGTATGTATTAGTTATCATATTTAAAAATGATTAATGCCTTATTAGCAACCAATCCAATTTGGTTATGGCTGTAACTCGAGAAGTATTTTTGTATTTTTCCCCCCTCAGGTAAACTACGGGAAGGTGGTTAATGAGAGTCGGAAAGGTGTGAAATTCACTGTGTCCAGAGGCTGCAGCCCGGAGTTTGTGTTTGTACCATGTGGCAGCTCGGTTGCAGTGTACAGCCTTTACACAGGAAAGCTTGTGACAACATTAAGAGGGCATTACAACAATGTAGACTGCTGTGAGTTCCATCCAGACTATCAGGTAATGTGAGCTTCCTTTTGGCATGAAGGACCTTTTGTGTGCTGATTAAGATACCTGAGAAATGTAGTGTGCTGCAAGCATTAGGTTGATCTCACATTCACCACCCTTGTTTGGTCAATTATTGAATACTATGCCATTGGGTTTAACTTCAGAATAAAAATCTCCACCTCTTATATCAGTGTCCCTCTTTTCCAGTGGAATCCAAGCTGATCCCGGAACAGTCACAGATGTTCTCCAGGCATTTACAACCAAACCAGATCAGGAAAAGAAGAGAACAACATTATTTGTACATTGTTTTATTAATCCTCAATGCTCCATTTTGTGTCCTCAGGAGCTGTACAGTGGTGGGAAGGACTGTAATATCTTGGCGTGGGTTCCTGTGCTGCGCCAACCTGATGTTGAAGATGAGGGGAAGAAGGTAAGGGAGGCCAACAGAGGAAAGGCCAAACCCATTATTTAGACAAGGGATTCCTTAGGGTTTTTTCAAATGTTTTCATCCAGTTCTACCTGTTTTGCTTAAAAACTGGAATGGTAACATACTGTTTAATTTTCATACATAAAAAACATTTAACCCTCAACCAATGCAAAACCTTCACAGGGTGGAGCCCAAGCTGCAGTTAATCCTGCCTTTGAAGATGCCTGGAGCAGTGAGGAAGATTGAGCCAATTATGGTTTAATTGCCGTAAAACCTCACATATACATGAAAAGATGTCTCATTGATCTTGCTACTTTATCAGATCAACAGTCTTTGACTGAAAAATTCCAGACCTCTGCACTCTGCAAATGGTCTTGGTCAAATGGAACTTGTTCACACCCACTTCTGAAGGGATTCTGACTAATCCTGGCATCATCCATAGAAAATTTGACAAACCCTGATAACTTGTGCAAAAATTATCAACAACCTCGCTCACTTGTGTGTAATGTCTGACCAAACCTATAAAAATGCCAAACCTATTCCTCACCTGCTCCTACAGACACTCTTGACTAATCCCGCCCATTCCTGCAGAATCGTTTTATCAATTATACTTGCTCCCAATGACACTTTTTTGAATTCCTCCCAACTTCCACAGAATGTTTGACTAATCCCGCCCATTCCTACAAAAACTATTGACTAATCCCACTTGCTCTCTCTAAACATTTGATTAATCCTGTCCATTCCTGGAGAAATCCCACTTGTTTCAAGTTGAATTAATCCCACTTCAGAGCTTCATATCTAACTGCCAGATCTTGCACATATTTATTGGCTCCTGCAGAATACCAGTCTCCATTTGTAAGTCTACCTAAATTTAATACTTGCTACTTAGGAATAAATGCAAGCAAGTCAATAGATACGTGGGGATTAGATGTGTTAAATTTGATCCGGAGCTAAACAATCTGCTTGGCAGTCAAATTTGGCCAGCTCTGCTTTATGTGAATATTCCAGCAGTGGTTGTCAGCATGTATGGTCAAAAAGATGCCTTCGTTTGCATGGTGTGACCTGATCTAACAAGCTACTGGCACTGTTCTATAAGAAGTCTTTGAACTACATGTGGACTACAAGTTTAATAATTCATTCATTCATTGTCTACCGCTTATCTGATCTATTCTCGGGTCACGGGGAGCCTGTGCCTATCTCGGGCGTCATTGGGCATCAAGACAGGATACACCCTGGACGGAGTGCCAACCCATCGCAGGGTACACACACTCTCTCATTCACTCACGCAGTCACACACTACGGACAATTTAGAGATGTCAATCAACCTACAATGCATGTCTTTGGACCGGGGGAGGAAACCAGAGTACCCAGAGGAAACCCCCGAGGCACGGGGAGAACATGCAAACTCCACACACACGGCGGAGGTGGGAATCGAACCCCCAACCCTGGAGGTGTGAGGCAAACGTGCTAGCCAATAAGCCACCGTGCCCCCCCCTACAAGTTTAATCATTTGAATAAAAATTTAAAGACTTTATATGTTTTTTTAATTATTTATTTCATGTACATTTTCATTTTAATTGCCGATAAAATGAAATATTTCTAATTCTAGAGAAGAAAAATGGTTGCTGTAGGTGTAATGTTCTTATTTAGTCTGTATGCCTTACTGGTGCTTATTCAGTACTCAGTGTTATCAGTGATTATACTGTCACTGTTTTAAGTGACAAGTTTCTTGGTAATTGTCTTTATTTGTTTGTTTTTAGCTACATACAATTCTATGCAAGTCTCAAGCTTGTAGTGGAAAAAAATAAAGTTGTGAAAAAACTGTCATCCTTTGTTTTGTCAATTTAAGTCTTCTAACTTTAATTCATCAAAAAGGAGGAACACTTTCACACAGCATCACATTTCAACCAGAAGTCATTAAACTGATCACTTTAATTGAATGGGTTTCAGTAACACAAAAACAAGCCATCTATAAATAACTAAACCTAATGTGTCCTGTTGGTGGAAATTAAGCAATAGAAAGCTGCATGGCTTTAATAAATAGACCAAATCATAATGTTTATTTTACAAGAGTTTTAGCTACAATAAAATTTAAGAAGCTGTGGTTTTTCAGCTTCGTTGAAACACACACACAACCACTAGAACAAAAATGAGTTTGCATCATACGCTGAACTGCTGTTAGTGCCAAATTATTGATGCTGAGCTATGATTGGTCAGTCTCTGTTTAAGGGCGGGATTTAGCGAGGGGAAGGCGAATCACAGCGGTGATGATGTGCCTTCGTCACTATAGTGAAGAATGAAGTGATAGAGAGAGAGAGAGAGAGAGAGAGAGAGAGTTTCAACCTGAGAAGAGAGGAACAGGTGCGTGTCTCAGCAACTATTACTATTCAAACACTAATATATATATATATATATATATATATATATAGTATCTTTATTTCCTATAACAGAAATGCGTTGTTGATGTCTTCCCTTATTTGAAGCTGTAATGGTGGTGCTGTTTATTACAGAGTATTTTAGAGGTTTAGTTTGTATCCTTTCTGCTACTACAGCCACACAGGATGCTGTTGCAGGTGGTCACGTAAAGAGGCGTTTTTTTTGTTTATTTTTACTTTATGTATTTCATTTTTTTTTTTATATTCAAAATAATGTGACTGTAGTAACATTTCCGAAATGGTGCCGCATTTATCAGCTTACAAAGGTGATGTGGTGTGAAAACCTGTCTAACTGAAGGCGTGTCTACTATTAAGCTACTTCCTTTACCTGTCAGGCTCACGGGAGATTGCACAGCTTGTCTCAACTTGTAGCTGGAAATTGATTTCGCTCTAATTATTACTACTACAGTATCCAGACAAGCATGTTCCAGTCCGTGGTTTCTCGGAGTACTACATTGCTATAAAGAACATGGCGAGTGGGTATGAAGTGCACGCTGATTTAATTACACTAATAAGTAATTGACAGATGTGGTAGCTTAGTGGTTAAGGCATTGCGCGAATACTCCGATGGTTGTGTGGTCGAATCCCGCGTCCACAAAGCTACCACAGCTGGGCCCTTGAATAAGGCCCTTAACCTGCAAAGAAAAATGTAAGTTGCTCTAGATGAGTGTGTAAATGTAATAGGTGTGGTACCTAATAAAAGAAGTTGCTTGGAATGTGCTTTTTGGTGTATTATAACACTGCCTTTTTAAGGAGTTTTTTCCCCCCCCTCTGTTGTAGCATTGGGGGCACGGTGGCTTAGTGGTTAGCACGTTTGCCTCACACCTCCAGGGTTGGGGGTTCGATGCCCGCCTCCGCCGTGTGTGTGGAGTTTGCATGTTCTCCCTCTGCCTCGGGGGTTTCCTCCCCCAGTCCAAAGACATGCATTGTAGGTTGATTGGCATCTCTAAATTGTCCTGTGTGTGTGTGTGTGCCCAGCGATGGGTTGGCACTCCGTACAGGGTGTATCCTGCCTTGATGCCCTATGATGCCTGAGATAGGCACAGGCTGCCTGAGATAGGCACAGGCTGCCTGAGATAGGCACAGGCTGCCTGAGATAGGCACAGGCTCCCTGTGACCCGAGTGTAGTTTGGATAAGCGGTACACAATGAATGTTGTAGCATTCTAGAAAGTTCCACATCCCAGAGGTACAGTTTCATTTCATGAGCATCATCCATTTTGTATCGATATTATGCTCATGCTTTTTATAGGAGCCAGAGAGCTTGTTATTCTTGAACTCTGCACAAGCAGGATACATTAGGTCCAAGCCTAATTATATTTCAACTAATGAGGTTTGGATTAAACCTATTCAATTATTCAAGCGATTCGTTCAATCAGGTGTATTAGATCCAGGAAGACAATAAAATAGGCCTGTGGGAGTCTATGGAGTCCTAATATTTAATACATTATAGCTCAATGTCTTCCATTGTCTTTGGAAGTTATGATTCACTTTCCTGGTTTATTTTTCGAAGATCACAGATGATCCTGATGATAATGCAAGCCTCTATTGTAACATTATGCATTATGCGTAATCTATCAGTCTTTATGTGATTGAATCGTATCGAATCCAGTTCAGTTTCCACACTATTTAAGGCCAGGATCTTTTCTAATGTAGAGAACAGATTGGTGCAAGGAATTTACAATGAACCGATTCACTAATCACTATATTTTTTAGAGTAGAGGTTCAAATCTGGGTATACGTAATATCAGGGTGCCATAAATAAAATGCTACACTTTCAGCAGTTTTTTTTCAGTGATTTGATGACTGCAGGATCTGTTGACAATTTCATATTTCTGATGGCATTTGTTCTGTACCCATAAATACTCCTCAAATCATATCTCATGTGGTTTAGCTCCTGTGCCAGATACTGTATGTGAGCTGGTTCCAGCCATGAGTAATCCAGCTCTCAATCCAAGAAGCCATGAATGGAGTAGCGTAGCTCTGAATCATTTGTGTACTGCACATTGTGATTAGCTAGGAGTAATACCACTTTTGTTTGTAATTCACTCAACTTGCAAACGCCGAGTAATCAAATATTTATACATGTGCATATTGGAACTGGTTAATAATATATGTGATCATTTTGTGGTTTTATCTATAAAGAAACATTTGTTGTTAACAGTGGCCAATCAGGACAGTTTAAGTGCTGTCCTGAGCAGTGCAAGCTGACCACAAACTGACTGCTCATTGTGTCCCAACACTTGGCTCCTTGTTCAAGGAGTTTGCTAGGGAAAAGGGACAAAAGCAGGATCGCATTGTGTAGTGGAGACAATGCAGCTTTTTACTCCCATCGTCCTTGCTGTGTGATATCACAGCTGACCACCAGGACGTGCCGGTTGTTATTATAAGATTAGATTTGCTCATTGTTAAACATATTTACAGAACTCATATCATGCTGTTTGTATGATTGCTTTTTATGGCTTTCATTTGAATCATGATGAAGGAATCTTAACGCAGGATACACAACACAGATGGAAATACAGTGCAGGAAACATAATGCTGGAATGGTAACACAATCTGTGTTGCAAAATTAGAAGACATTTATCAGCACAAGAAAATGACTTGGCATCCCGGATATGGACACTTGTGGAAAAACATTGTACACATTATGAGGGACATGAGCTAACATGAGCTGTACAAAGGTGCAGTTTTGATCTTTGGTTCTCTTTAAAAGTCACAATGTTGTTCAAACCGTGTGAAATATGCTCACTTGTTTTGTTTTCATCTGTCAGCACTAAAAATGTAGTAAAGTGATTTATCACAACAAACAACTATTTATTGAAAGAAAACAAAGTTTAGCCATGAATGTAACATGTGTTGCATTAACTGAGTGATTTATGTAACGATCTCTCACACTCATTGTGTGTGTGTGTGTGTGTGTGTGTGTGTGTGTGTGTGGACTCTTATGTAAGTTTTTAACTGTTTCTCATGTTCTTTCAGGCAGAGATGGAATTTAATCAGCTAACCTCCACCGCTGTGCAGCTATATGACGAGTGGATCAAGGATGCAGGTAAACTATCCAACAACATTTTGTACAATGTTCTGGAAGCTATATATTCGGTAAGTATTAAAAGTGCTGTAGTTTTCCTGGCAGTCAAATATACTGCTTATTTGCCATATGATGATAGTTTACTATTTATGTAATGCTTTATACAAATGATGCAATCTGCACCATAGTAAACAGATATTGAGCCATGTATTACAAATTCTAATGAATGATTTCTTGGTATTTTCTCAGTT
The DNA here is from genome assembly GCA_033459395.1 of Hemibagrus guttatus. Taxonomy (NCBI): domain Eukaryota; kingdom Metazoa; phylum Chordata; class Actinopteri; order Siluriformes; family Bagridae; genus Hemibagrus; species Hemibagrus guttatus. Next base: position 22,566,817 of record JAUCMX010000007.1, read on the forward strand.
GCATATTTATCAGAAACTACAGTTTGGGGAATTTTGCTATGAGTAACTTCTTGAGTTTAATTTCATTGCTGTAGCTCAGAGAACATTGACCAGTTGCAACTATACAAAAGTTTGAGTAATAAAGAGATAAGCAAATGCTAAAATTAATAACCAACTGAATTAATAAACACTCTACAGTGCTGCTCAGCCGTGTGCTTTGGTAGCCCAGAACACTGACTGAATGAAAAGCTAATATCACACACACAGAATCTTGAGCTAGTGATTTGTCCACCCATGGTACTATATTGAGATCTAATCATATTTGCATGATTTAGACCCCAGGACTAAAGACTGGCTGCTCATGTCCTCTCCGCTGCCTCAGAATATCATCATTGTTGCCTATATCTATTTTGTGACATCTCTGGGGCCCAGACTGATGGAAAACAAGAAACCGTTTGATCTGAAGAAGGTTCTCGTGATCTACAATTTCAGCGTGGTGGCTCTCTCGCTCTATATGTGTTATGAGGTCAGTGGTCTGCAGGTGACATACAGATTTCAGCTGATTGGTTTTCCACTGAGCTCAGATGTATATTAAACTCTCTTGTTCTATTCCCAAAGCTCAGCTCACACTTTTTTCCTCTTGTAATAAAGAAATTATTTGAATGGAGAAATGTTAAAATAGAGAATAAAAAGTTAATGTGTTTACCGCATTTCAGATTGTATAGTAATACATATAAAGGCTGATCTTAATAGTTGAGTCATCATTAATAAGCATGTTGTACTAGATTCCTTTTTTTTTAACACCAGCCTTAGCAACAATTAATGAAAATCAGGTTTGGCTGAATTCACACCTAAAAATAACACATGTTAAAGGTGCTCTTGCACAACACACCTAGTTTGTGGAAGCATTTGTGTGCTGGGGGTTAAGATTTTTATCGCATAGCATCCAAGTATTGTTATTTCATGGAATCAGAAACATTACTTCATGTATGACGAAAGACAAATACATATTTGAATAATTCTACACGTAAACGTGTATATTTATATATATATATATATATATATATATATATATATATATATATATATATATATATATATATATATATATATATATTTATATATATATTTATATATTCTTCTTTCAAAAGCTAAAAACATAGAATAATAAAAAATAACATCAGTAACCACCAGAAACTTGGGATAGCTAATTTTTCCACACAAAACATTGTCATCTATGGAGGTTTCTGTTTATATAGCGGCTACATAACATTGTTTTTGCTGAAGAGCTTTACAGGGATGTGTAATTTGATCCGGAGAGATTTAGAAATGCTAGCTGAACCTGTTGAAAAAACATCATGTGTGGTAATGTGTACACAAGTTTTGTCTTTAGTAGGCGAGAAGTAAACTCTAACTTTGACTATATGGAGAAAGTGATTCAACCCTGAAGCTGAGCCAGCTGGAGGAAGTGATCTATTCATGCTGTGTGCTTTGGCTTGCAACCTTTTTTGTTGCTGTGAGCTGATAAAATGACCTGTGAGGTGCAGGGACTGTGCTGTAGCACCTCAGAGATGCCAAAAATGTGAACAAAATGAGAAAATATTTGCTTGATGCAGTACACAATGATTTCAAGTCGTTATCTGTATAATTATCTGATCATTGAGTGTCAACTTTTGTGATTTCTATGAACATTTGGCAGAGGATTGTTTGCATGTTTTCCACACTGTATTTTTTCAGTCTAAACACGCCCTTCCGCCACATTTCTTGCTTTGTGGTTTGTTTAATTATGTTCATTGTGAAGCGAAGCCAAGTAGAAACCAACCAAAAATATAAATATTACAGGACTCAGCAAACAGAGTAATGGTAGGGTTTTTATATACATATTATGGCAGTATGAGGTTAATAGATCAGGTCAATGGTAGCTCAAGTGGTTAAGGCTCTGGGTCGTTCACCAGAGGATCGGGGTTCAAGCCCCAGCACTGCCAAGCTGCCACCGCTGGGCCCTTGAGCAAGGCCCCTAACCCACCCTGCTCCAGGGGTGCTGCATCATGGCTGACCTTGCGCTCTAACCCCAACCCCCTAGAATGGGATATGCGAAGAGAGCATTTCACTGTGCAGTAATGTATATGTGACAATTAAAGACAACTTAACTTAACTTAATAGATTAGAAAACTTGGAAGATACCAACAGTATAAAAACTGGCAATGAAAGCAAGTGGTGTTTTTTCTTAAAAGACAAATTCAGGTAGATGGAAGAATCGATACAGGAGAATTAATCAGCTATCTATAATAAAGCTTGATCTAATGTGTGTGTGTTTGTGTGTCTGTAGTTTGTGATGTCTGGCTGGGGCACAGGCTACTCATTTGGCTGTGATCTGGTGGATTACTCCCACTCCCCACAGGCTATGAGGGTAAGTGCATCTGCTGCAAAGGACCTGAAAGATTAGTAGTAGTAGTAGTAGTAGTAGTAATAGTTGTAGTTGTAGTAGTAGTAGTAGTAGTAGTATTGGATAATTACAACCTGTCAAACATGGGGTGCTACAGTGCTGTTGTTTACGGATTATTAGTGTGAACAGATTTTTTATGATGATTGTCTGACATCACACAGTAGCTCTTCTTCAGCATGTGTAAGCTGTAAGCTTGATCTGCTGTATAAATTCATATCATTACAAATCCCTAACACTGCTGTTCTTGTTCACTAGATGGCACACACATGCTGGCTGTACTATTTTTCCAAATTTATTGAAATGCTGGACACAGTAAGTAAGCCACTACACATGCACTAATATTCCAGTGGTACATTCAGTGGAATAATGTTGCTGCAGCCTCACTGCTTCTTTTAGTAACGGTTTAATCATGTCCTCTTTCGCCAGGTGTTCTTTGTGCTGAGGAAAAAGAATAACCAGATCAGTTTCCTGCATGTCTTCCATCACTCTATAATGCCATTCACATGGTGGTTTGGTGTCAAGTTTGCTCCAGGTACACTTTCCTCTTCTGTATCACTGAACAGAAACATGAGGATTTGCACTGCTGTGCTGCTGTCAGTTTATACAATCTGCTGCCTCATTTTCTCCTTACAGAGGAGCAATCTTAGTGCATGTCATGCCTCCATTGTGTTTTTGTAACTTAATGACCACCTCCTCCTGTTGCAGAAATAGCCATTACCGTAAGAACTAATTCCTTAATGAGAAAGTGCTGCTTCATTAAAAAAAGAAAATTAAAATCCAGCATGTCATGCATTGTGTATTATCTCCTTTAAAACATAGTTGTTGACACCTTTACATCATGCTTGACAGTGTTGCTGAGCAACAGCAGAGCTTATCTTACCATAGTTCGACCATTACATACATTGAGATTCGACAAATTGCCCGTCGGTTTTCTTGTTCCTCTTTGGCGTGCATCTGTAAGTCAGGACTTGTGTCTGTTTGCACTGTGTGTAAATTTTAGTTTCATTTGCAGTTAAACAATCAAAATACATGGCATTATCATTAATAACTACCAGCTAACACTGATCATCCCATTTGTAGAGGTAATGAGATGTTATATGTAAACTTGATTTAGAGGCTTTATCAGTTTGGAGGTGTATTTGCATACAAGAGGCAATGTAAAGCAGAATCTGTGGACTTTTGGAAAGACTAGGAAAGACAAACCAGATACCAGGGCTTTTAAAAGACTTTTGCACATTTCATTCATTAGTTTACGATTGATATCTTTTCAGACCAACACAAAAAACTTAGCAAATGAAATTTCATCCATTTTTGGTAGTCTCCTGTTCTTTATGCTATTCTTTTTTTTATTATTTTATTAAGAGGAAATAAGGATTTTTATATTTGTTCAGGATAAATTTGTTCAGGATTAATTCCAGTTTTAAAATGAATAAAAACCCAACTATAAATAGAGTTCAGTTTTCTACATTTGCCTTTAAACAGCTTTATAAAATAGATTTGTCACAATTCTATAACTGTCTTTATTGCGACAACCCCAGACAAATGCAGCTTTATAGCCTGATGAATTCTTTCCTTTTTTTGGCCCCATATCATAACATCTAAACAAATTAGGGTGTGTTTTATGTAAATAAGATGTATATGAGAGTACATTGTGGCATTTTGTATTCATATGACATGCAAATCAGGGAGTCAGCAGGAAGCTGATTCATCAAACACACTCAAATCACCACTCGTTTTTAAGTCTAACAGCACTTTCATGAAGCGAACACAGATTTGTTCATGCGTCATTCCGTGTGCTCGAATCCACTTTTGTTTGTACTTCACATTAATGAATGTTTCTGTGAATAGTACTCAGCAAAAAAAAAAGATTTCAAGGGCCGTGTGATGGATTTGGAGTCTGAAAGTTCATACCAGAAAGTATTCCTGGAAATATCTGGCTATAAGTGAAATATTTTTCATCTAATTGGATGGTATGCTTCTGTTTTTCTGTTTTTAAACCACATTTAAGTCACCACATTGACACAAAAAAGACTTTCATTAGTTTCAAAGAAAATGAATCAGTGAAAAACTGTGAAATAATGTAATGCTGGACTTCACTGGGTTGTGAAAAATGACTCCATAATGTATAATATCGTGTGTATATTTCTCCAACCTTGTATACATGGATATATAGTCAAAAATTATAAAACGTTTACAGCTGGGCAAGTCATCATGCTTGGATTGATGCTCTTTTATGATGAGGATTTATGCACAATATAACCGGAGATATACACTATATAGCCAAAGGTTTTGGGACACCCCTCCAAATCATTGAATTCAGGTGTTGATTTTTCAGGGGTTGGGCTTGGCCCCTTAGTTCCAGTGAAAGGAACTCTTAATGTTTCAGCACACCCAGGACATTTTGGACAATTTCATGCTCCCAACTTTGTGGGAACAGTAAATATATTGTAGCTCCAGAATAAAACATAATTAGTTCAGTAGTGTAAAAGATGCTTTTTTCCTAAACCTTAGTGCACTATACAGTTGTGGCTGGGAGCCAAGAGGGCAAAATGATCCAAAATCACAGCAACAGCCAGTCATGGGTATCTGTGAGCTCATGTCTGTGCATGAATAACACTTTGAAAAGCACTTGTTTGGCTTCATGTGTCTCTGAGGAAGCACATACTGGCCTTCATCCTTTCTTGTCTTGTGATAGGGTGGAGGTGCCTGATGGGTGGGAATCAGCAGGTGAACAAACTGGGAGAAAACTGGGGGAGGGGGGGATTTATTACACATTATTTTGAAAGAATTGAGGATTATGAACCATTGTATTTAAGAAAAAACAATCTAGTCTTGCTCAGAAACCTAATCTTGTCTTCCAGGTGGCCTGGGAACATTCCACGCCCTTCTGAACTGCATAGTACATGTCATAATGTACACATACTATGGCCTGTCAGCACTGGGACCTTCTTATGAGAAGTTTCTCTGGTGGAAGAAGCACCTGACGTCTATACAGCTGGTAGGTGTTGCGTTTAATTCACTGGTTGGTCTGTATCAATTTTGCTCCTAAATTCTCTAAAACCTGACTTCACTCTGTGTGTACAGACGCAGTTTGTGATCATCACCACTCACATTGGTCAGTACTTCTTCATGAAGGATTGCCCCTATCAGTACCCCATCTTCATTTACATCATCGGCCTCTACGGCGTGGTCTTTATCTTCCTGTTCCTGAACTTCTGGTATCACGCGTACACCAAGGGCAAGAGGCTTCCCAAAGTTCTCCGGAGTGCAGGCAAGGTCCAGAACAACAACAGCATCTCCCTCAGCAAACGAGATTAACCTCATTTAGGAACTGTTCGAAATGACAATCTGACTCGAATGGAGTACTTGAGCGCTGCTGTTTTCTGGCCTACTGTACTTTTTATATTAGGAATATTTATATTTGTGAGAAATAATCTATGGCACAAATAATTAATACAGATCTAAAATTGCTTTAAAAAAAGTGAGAGAGAAAAATCTAACTTCAAATTTAGCTGAATGAATCTTCTTCTTCTTCTTTCGGCTTTTCCCTTCAGGGGTCGCCACAGCGAATCATCTCTCTCCACCTATCCCTATCTTCTGCATCCTCAACACTTGCACCCACTAGCTTCATATCCTCATTAATTCCATCCATATACCTCCTCTTTGGCCTTCCTCTTTGCCTCCTGCCTGGCAGCTCCATGTCCAACATTCTCCTACCAATATACTCACTCTCCCTCCTCTGAACATGTCCAAACCATCTTAATCTGGTCTCCCTAACTTTGTCCCCCAAACGTCCAACATGAGCCGTCCCTCTGATGTACTCGTTCCTAATCCTGTCCAATCTTGTCACTCCCAAAGAGAACCTCAACATCTTCAGCTCTGCTACCTCTAGCTCTGACTCCTGTCTCTTCCTCAGTGACACTGTTCTAAACCATACAGCATGGCCGCTCTCACCACTGTCCTGTACACCTTCCCCTTGATTCTCGCTGATATTTTCCTATCACACTTAGGAATGAATGAAGTTAAAAAATCAACTCTATTATTTTATTGCTGTTTTATGTCACTAACACTATACATGAAAGCACATCAGCTGAAAACTGTGGATTCCTGATGCCTCAGCTTTGACTGGCATATTTAATCTTTTCTTACTTTCTTTTTAGAATAGCTAAACATTTGAATACTTTCTGTGTAGTTACATTAACATTGGATAAAAGCCAAATTAACCCAGCTTTAAAGTCCCAGCTTTGCATTTAGCTGTTCATCGTAAAACCTCGTTCCATAACTGTTAGTTAACAGGAATGGTCTGCAGTTCCAAAAGTGAGAAATTTAAGTCTGGACTCGTCAACAGGTTCTGAGAGTTTAAATTACTAATTCATAATACATTTTCCTAGCCAGCCATTAAAGACCCCAGTGCCTTAACAGTTTTTATCTCCTACATTCCCTGGAATTTCTTTCAGCTGTAGAACACATGCTGATCTACGCATACAGTCTAGTTTTTTTTTGCCTACAGCTACAATACTTTTGCACTAAATTCAGTCTTAGAGAAGTACAGGACAATGTGAATGTCCCTGAAGGAGCCAGTGCATTTATCTGAACCTCAGAGTAAGTACTGATCTTGGATCAGATCTTGTCTGACCATTTGATATATGGATAGGAAGGCGAAAGACAAATCCAGGACCAGAACTCTTATCCAAGGAATGTAATGCATGCTAATACAGGTTCAGGTAAAACTGCACTATTGGTGATATGGGACAGGAGCAACAAGACAAGCAGCATGTCTCCTGATACAGATGATGAGGAAGGCAGCATTATGCAGATTAAGTGTTCATTTTATTTTAGTACTGTCATGATTGTCCTTGTTTGGGACAGGAGTCCACAATCCGATTTTTATACATGTGAATTTGAATATGTGAAATCGAATATGTGAACTGTATGATTTAATATGTATATTTATAAAGAAATAAATACTTTCCACTGGTAAAAATGGTGTAGATGTTTTAGCATAATCCTAGAGCTCCCCCATGTGGAGTGCTCATCTACTGCAAGTGTAAATAATTTAGTGCTGAAGAATGAAGACATTTTGTGGTTTTAAATTGAAGTTTGATGAACCAGTCAAGTGGTTTTCAGGTGTTTCTGTGACACATACACCAGCAAATTCCAGAGCTAGTTATTGAAAATGTCAAACGCATTTCATTTCTGATGCATAAAGGCCAACTGCATGTTTCTTGTCATTTTGCTCTGACCCTTATTTCATTATTTCAAACCCATGCTACAGGCAACTATATGAAATATATAATAGTGGTGTGAAAATACTGATATTTTGAGTCTCACAGCATGCTTAAGACAAAGATATTGTGCTTTCAACCAAAAAATAAATTCAGGATAGTACAGTTGATGGTCACTTTATTAGGATCACCTGTACAAATGCTCATTTATGCAGTTATCCAATCAGCCAGTCATGTGGCAACAGCACAAATGCATTAAATCGTGCAGATAACAAGACCAGAGCTTTAGATAACGCTCTCATAAAACATCAGAATGGGGAGAAAGTGTGAGCTCTGTCACTATGGCGTGATTGTTGGTGCCAGATGGGCTGCTTTGAGTATTTCAGAAACTGCTGTTTTTCTGGGATTTTCTCGGTAAGTTTACACAGAATGGTGAGAAAAACAAAAAACACTGAGTGAGCGATAGTTCTTTGGGCTTTCACTGGCTCTGGCTCACCCAAACTGTCACCATTCTGTGTAAACCAACAACAATTGCTCTGATGCAACATGACTGGTTGATTAGCTAACTATGTGAATGCGCAGGAATTCCTAATTAAGTGGCCGGTATGTGTTTATTTAATAAATGATCACTGTTGTTATAGACCCCTTAAACAATTTTGTTATATATTAGAAGTAAAAATGTAAATATACTGATGTGCACTAAATATTATACAAGAAATTTATCAAATTTTCAACCATTAAATCCCACTGTCATTTTCTCCAAAATCCACTGCAATAACATTATCATGTTAATGACAATGACAATGCATTGTTTCAAATGGTACAAAATTCACAACTTCCAAAGGATACATTATATTTCTCAAATTATAATCTCTATATCCTTGTAATCCTTTTAATAATTCTTATGCATATCACTATTTGTGTTCTAAAGGTTTCACAAAACCAACCCCTTTTTTATTTTAACGGAAAATGCAGACCTGCTTGCATTAAGCATGAGAAAGTAAAGCTCAGTAAACTCATCTAAATGAGCATCCATATTCAATTTGACAAATGCTTTTGAATTTTCTTTTTAAAGATGCTTGTGGTGGATGAGGAATCGTTAATATCCGCCCTGTCTTTCAGATGGTTTCTGAATGCTATCTTAAATAAACCGGATCACATTAGAAGGCTTCCAGTGTGCAAACTTGAACGCCACTAAAGCTGTACAAACACTGAGGTCATTTTGGTGGTCTCCAGAATAATTTAGAGGCATTGCTTGGTCTTAACATGATGTGCTGTAACAGTCTTCACCTCACAGCACTGTTCTATGGCATGTGGTCTAGCAGTTGAATCTGGGTCATGGCACATGGGTCATAATGTGTGAAGCAGCAAGGCACAATAAATCTGTATTAAAATGGATTGCTTGAGGATGATTTCCAAATTAAGGAATTTTTTGGTGGGGCAGAATAATTTCTGACCTGAAGGAAGTGGTAGCTCCGTGTTTAAGGTGTTGGGCTACAGATTGGAAGGTCATGAGTTCAAATCCCAGGACTACCATGCTGCCACTGCTGGGGCCCTGAGTAAGGCCCTTCAGTTAGGGCCTGCTCAGTTGTATAAATGATATAAAAGTCACTCTGGATAAGGGTGTCTGGCAAATGGTATAAGCTCACATATATAGTTCATATGTAAAGATAACAACATTTACCACTCTACCTTCATGCAATGACGATTAGAGTTTGTAGTATTGTCATTCAAACCTGCTTTATCCTGGACAGGGTTGTGGTAGATAAAAGCCTATTATGAGTCACCAATCCTATTAATTTAGTAATAACGAATGCTTATTTTACCTTTGCTTTAACTTAGGAGGAAAATCAAGATCAGAGTAGCTGCTTGTGTGACACAGCCACAGTTAAATTGAGAAAACATTATTTTTAGGTGCATTATAATGTGAGAATATTTAAGTGATTTTTCTTGTATCAGTCAATAACAAGACTTTCTCAACAGCAGTTTAACCTCCATGTTTTTTTTTCCTTGCTTGCCCCTCAACTTCCCACCTGATTCTCCTAGAATTTCACTATACTACAACTTTTTTCAGCTTTGGAACTTCCTCTCTGACCTCTTTGGTCTACTTCCCGTAATAAATTGTGTGAACAAGTCGACTGTGAAAGCACCCTAAATGTAAGCGTTTACACATTTATCAGTCTGAGATGGAGTATGGAAACCACATCAATATGTGTGGAAAGTGAAAACTCTCATAAATCTAACACCGGTTTGCCAAAAAAGAAAAAAAAAGTTGATTGCTGGGGAACAGATTAAACGCTCTTGTGCACATATTAAATGTGGTTGAGAGGAAGCTGAAAAAGCTTGTTCTTCTGTTGCAATTGAAACCATTAACCTGGTGTCATCATGATTTTGTGACCAAAGGTTATTGCAAACAGATGGGCTGTAGCATTTATGAACATTTTATCCCAGAACTTGGCACTACAGCTTGGCAGGAGGTGAACCGTAGCAACACGTTCGGGTGCTGATGATGACAGACAACATAAGGACATTGTTAAAAACAGAGCCAATGTTAGAGTTTAAATAACGTTGTGGATTCACAGGGTAAAATGGTAGAGCAGGATTTGGACAAACATGTGAATGTCCACATTATGCTAATATGCTGCACGCACAATACGAAGGACACATAATGGAAATAATAATGAAGAAACATCACCTACTTCTATGACCAGCATATCATCCTGTAGCTAGAAGAAAAAACACAGTAAATGATTAAGCTAATATTGCATTATAAAAGTGAGTGCAAATGAGGAACCATCCCAATGGTGGCTTGATGAGGGTTAACATCACTGAGTTGGATTATATCTCTTTGAAGGTAAAACCAGCAAGCTAATTTATGCAAGCTTATGAAATCAGACTGGATTGATGGTAATGCTACTCATGAAAAATATTGTGATCAAATTAAAGCTCAGTAGAAAAATCACAAGTGGAAAGAGACAGCAATATGAAAGATGACCCTCTATTCAGCGCTTATAAAACATATTTTAAATGGGGTGTTTACTGCACAAAACTTGGAAATCATTTAGACACGTGCAGTGGAAAGTAAATAAATTTCCTTACGATGCATGCAGGCAGCCTAAGAACAGCGTGGTTTGGATTATTGTAGAGGTTGTAAAAACTCTTCAGTGTATATGTCTTCTAACAGCCCAGTGACTTCTCTCTTAAACTATAGAAATTACAGTTCAGATTGTTGAAATGGTTTAGCTTAGGTCAATACAATGCTAAATGGTGTAAATGGACTTAAATGAGCACAGGGAATGGAAAGAAGCATCTGTTTTATTGTCTTTACACATTTCTGAGTCAGTCATAACCTGCATAATGTTGTGAGGTTATTTGTATACATGGAGCAGAAAAACAGGGACTCATGAGTGCATAAAGTCGAAATCCTGTCCGCAATGTGCATTCTTAATTTGTTGGACCTACAACTGAGACTGGACACATGGACACAATCCATGCATACAGCTTAGGAGTTGAGGGTTAAAGAGCTTAAGCAGAGGGATGCATGGTATAAGTGAGTTAACGGGGCCAAACCCCTCCTGGCTTTTATATATAAAAATGCCTCAATATAATATATTATTTCTGGCATCCATATCAGAATATTTTGCACAGCATCACCAATGGTTTTAAGGAATAAACACAGAATGGTATAAATCAGCAAGACTGAGGCTAATTTTTCTCTTGCCCAGGCTGTAGAATCATGCAGGCAATCAGTCACACACATGGCAGGTGATTTCGCAGAGTAAACAGCCCCTAAAAATGATCTCCTTCTGAGCTGAAAACACTAAAACTCATGGGTGTAATGAACAATGTGAAGTATAATCCTTTTTTTTTTCCTTCACAGGATCTAAGAGGCCCAAACCTGTCCCAGCATGACATCTGTGCACAAAGCACCAAGACATGGCTTGCAAAGGTTGGAGGGGAAGAACTCAAGTGTCCTGCATAGAGCCTTGACTGGACCCCAATGAACACTTTTGGGATGAATTGAAGCCCTGACTGAACCCCAGACTTCCTCACCTAATGTCAGTGACTGATCTCATTAATGCCCTTGCAGCTGAATGATCACAAATCCCCACAGACATGTTCCAAAATCTAGTGAAAAGCCTTCTCAGAAGAGTGGAGCTTTATTATGCCAGCAGAGATGAGCTAAATCTGTAATGGACAGTTCAGGAAACACATATAAGTGTTATAGTAAGCTATAACAAAACCAACAAACCAGAAGAAGAGTTTTAAAAATCTGAAAAATTCGGAGTTAAATGTTTCATTTATTTTAAGCGTTTAAAACACAGTGGAAATGAAGGAAAAACAAAAACTACATTTTTACAATTTTAAAGATTTTTAACTAATCAGCTTTTTCTTTTTCAGATCTCCCACAAGACGTTTACAATTCAGCAGACAGATTTATCAATACACCAGGCTACCGGAAACATTATCAATTATATACCGAACCAACAGATTGTTTGCACTAGCAGTGTTGACTTATTAGCAAAAGACTGCAGGTTGTAAATTCTCTGCCCCTGTTTTGATCATTGCTGATCTGCCTTTGAGAAAGGCATACATCCACAATCTGTTCCAGTGGTGCTCCAACCTAGAATAAAAAAACAAAAGGTCGCATCAACGCTGCTGCTACACCATAACTCAGTCTGTCCTATTTCTCATGTCCACATTATGGAGCCAAATATATTTCATGGACCCAGAGACAATCCTGTAGGCTGCTATAAGGCAACGTTATTATATGTCTCTATCCTGTTAGATGTCATTTTCATCATTGTGTAGAGGCTAGAGATTTGGTTTTTTTTTTAATTATTTGTACTGTCCTTTGTCATGTATGCTGCACCACACAATACTGTACCATGAAACACAGCACAGCACAGCACTGAAAACATACATCTTGTTCCAATGTGTACATGTTATAAAGGGAAATGAAATTCTATTGATTAAAAAGGAGCCAAGAAAAAAAACATTATTTTGCTGTACAGACCCTTATTAACATGCTTGAAAAGCTTTTGACCCTTCACCTATGAGACTTTTCCACTCAGTCATTAAACTGTATAATGACTAAAACGACTTCCATGGCATGGCATAAAAAAATATTTCTTTTAATGTTTGTGTATATATTTGTGCAAATTTCCATATAGTTTCTGGTCATTAGGTTCGTCTTAACTAATAACAGAATACTTGGATGAGTTTAATGATTCCTTTCATTCCTCCAGGCAAGCAAGGCTAGTTTAAATATTTATCTTATTTATCTGAGACTGTAAAAAAAAACACAAACTTTCCCTAAATTTATTATTTAAGTTCAAACAAATTACCCAGAGCAAATATTTTAGCCCTGGGGCTTTCATTAGTGTTTGGGCTGTTTGACGCCACTGTCAGTGTGGCTGATGAGCCAGACTGTGGGAAAGAGAACAATAAGATATTATTAATGATCTCTGAGGTTAACTGAGTGACGTAAAATAACCTGCAGCTTGTCGTCACAGCTATCGGATTTGGGGATTAAGTTACAAAAGCAAATATTCGACTCTTGAAACAGAGCCCTTGCACAGCATGAAAGCACAGAGACAGACTGCATGAATAGGATAATGACGTAAAATTTCCCCTTGTGCAATAATGATGAATGATGTGTTCATCAACTACTCAACCCACTAATCATCATCGGAGCTTGTGAGTCGTGGCTGTGGCACGGTCTGTGCTGGTGTCCTGCTGTGATGCTGCGGTAGCCTTTGCTCTGGCTCCAGCTTCAGCCTGAGGAGCTCTGGGGGAGGGGGTGGGGCTTGGAGGGCAGTGGAGCACTGTGATTGGCTTAGACACTGGGAACTCTGTTGTTGTTCCATCCTTAAACCACAGAGCACTGAGTCTCCTTAGCACAGGAAGCACTGGGGGACACTTTCTCTGCCTCTTCAGGGTGGACTGCATCGCAGTGACAACACAGATGAATCCCTAAGGGAGGGGGTGAACTCTTCTGTCACATTCTGCCTTCCTTTCTAAGAAAAAAACGGTAAGTTGTTTAATAATCTTGTCTTCTGTGGTCCTGACATCAGTGCAGAGGATGGGACAGTGGGGAGAAGTCGATATTTTTAGAATGACTTTATATCTGAAGAGTCCTGTTTCTGTATTTGGATATGCAATATGGTGTATCAGTGTGTGTTTGTGTGTGTTTGTGTGTGTGTGTGTGTGTGTGTGTGTGTGTGTGTATGTATAAATCTGTCGGATGTTAATAGTCCTGAACAGCATGAGGCAGGTGCAAGGTGACTTTTTGGAGCCCAACCTCCTCGGAAAACTTGCGGCTGCGTTGTAAAAAAAAAAAGAAAAAAGAAAGAAAAGAAAAAAAAAGTGACACTTTCGTGTTTGCATGTTTTTTCCTATTACTATAAATAGATAGGTCCTGACAAGCTGCTGAGATGTAAAGTCCTACTGTATCACACAGTAGAATAAAAGCATTAGGGTTTACTCATGGCTGTAACATTCATAGTGATGGAGAAAGGCTGTGAGAAATGCAGATGTCTTATTTGTGAGAGCATGATCTCTCATTCACATGAAGCTATGCGTAAAACTTCCTGCAGCATGTTTACTTTAATGCATACTTGTAATTATGATCAGATTAAGTTGACCGAAGTGTTGTTACTGTGCTTACGTTTAGTGGGCGGTGAACAGATATTGTATACAAACATGTCTTTTTATGGTTTGCAGTTCATGGCTTGGAAAATGACATTTAAAATCATTAAAAAAAACCATTACATTCAAGAGTTGCTTCATAACTCATGCACTTATAAGGCAAAGGCTATAATTGTCTATAAAAGCTTATAGTTATAATTAATGTTTGAGTCATTTAAATGCGTAAGAAAGGCACTCTGTTTCAGAAAAGTTTTGATTTGTCTATTTGTGCCTTTCTGATTTACAGTAAATCTGGAGAACTGGGATGTTTCAGTAGGACATGTGATCAGTTATATTTATAGTGTCACTTTAGCCATCTAAATATGTCATTCATGACAGCAGAACTTCTGCATTTCAGTCTGTAACATTTTAGTTTCACTGCTTGTGTGTGATCCGGCACAGTGACTACCAACATGTCAAAGTTTCAGCATATGTACATTCAAATCTAAAGGTAAGATCTGTTATTCTCAGTCATAATAATCTACTTTCAAGCAATGTGTATACTGACCAAATGAAATTTTTGTTGGTAGTGAAGTGGGGGCTCTAGTTTGGGTTTATGTTCCCACCTTTCACCATACTTTCAGCCATCTATTGTTCTTCAGAACAGTGAAACTGTTGTATCATGTTAACCTCTGAGATGCAAATGACGCTTTGTGGTTTGCTTAAATGACGGCTAACTATTGAGGAAGGGACACAGTCGCCTTTGTTTCCATTGCTTATAGCAGCAGATCCATAAAGTCTGTGCTCCGTCTGCTTTTCTTTCATTTCCCTCAGTCTTAGCTCACATTGCGCACAGTTAATCAAACACAGTCATAAAGGAGAAGTGAGCCAGAGAGCTGACAGATATGTCTAGCGGTATGTCTGGGGTACATTAATGTGTTAATGCACCTCAGGCAAGGGCAAAGATGAGGAATCGTTGAACTTTTCCAGTCTCTGTGATCCACTTTGTCAAACAGTGATGATTATGTTCGAGGTTTGAGGTCCACCAATGTGGACATTAGTTAATGCCTTTTAGACTCAGTTAAAGCAAAGGTCTAAACTGGAGCTGGTGAAATAATACCACAAGCATCAGACTTTGTTTGGCTTTGTTACAGACTCCAGTTCATGGGTTACCCATTTGCAAGTTCAAATCCTATCCATGGCCAGGAGACCATAAAAGTATAAGAGATCTTGCTTGTTGGCTGGCTAGTTTTGTTGCTCTCTCTCTCTCTCTCTCTCTCTCTCTCTCTCTCTCTCTCTCTCTCTCTCTCTCTCTCACTGTTGTTTAGTATAAATCTAGTTGATGATAGGCATGCACTTGTTCCCTAAAAGGCTCTACTCGATGCTTTACTTCAGTGTACATCAAGTTTCTATGCGGTCACCTATGTGTTGGCTTTCATTCACCCCAGTTGCTATTGACTAAATTGGGCAATGACTAAAATTGGGAGGAAGAAAATTGGTTTAAAAAAATTTTCAGCATTTTGAGGATTCTAAGGTAAGCCCTAAGGTCATTGTAATTGATGTCGGCCATCTTTGTAAAAGATTTAGCCAGAAGGATTCCACCCTTCACACCCTTTATGCAGCCTTCCCACCCCAAAGATAAACACACTCTCATTTCAGTAATGTCATGATCTAGCATCAGGATCTAGAATATTACAGTTACATAGGCGTGCTTATGCAAACCAATTTAAAATGTTTCTATTGATTTGAATTTGTAGAATTAGCTAGCTGGGAAACTGCTTGGTTTGATTGAACGTCTGCACCAAAATGCCTTTAATTATTGTTTACAGTTGATTACGGCGACTTTAAATCTGAAGTATTATCTCAGGTCAATACGTAAATGTAGTTCATCCCTTGAGTTGCTCTGAGATAACTAATATATATTAAATAACAATTACTGTATTTGCTGATTGGATTAAAAGTTTTGGAACTTTGCAGAGTAGCACAATTTTTAATAAACAGTGCAGAATAAATAATTAACATTATGATGCTTTGCAGCATGTCCTGCCTTTGTGGTTGTTTAATGAATCATAATCTGGAAAAGTTGCATCACAGAAAGGCAAAAAGAATCTGACCTTTTGCTTAAAAAAATGATCCACCTCTAAAATCCAGCTGAAAAACACAAAAGAAGTTAGTTAGAGTAGTGATGACACACATGTCACACATGTCTGTTATTACAGAAGGGTGGGAGCTCTATCCTGGTCTCTTGGCCTGGGGCAGGGTGTGGGTCAACGTCCACAGAGAGCCAAAGTATTTACTGCAATCCTAAGCACCCACACTCCAATCCTTAATAAAACTTTAGCTCTATATCGCCATGCAAACAATCGTAACTTTTAAACTCAAACCGGCAACTGGCAGTCAAATGTATAATCCATGATACCTAAGATCCGGATGTGGGCATTACTCTTCTCTTTCGTTTGATGCTTGCGCATGGCAGTTTTCTCTCTCACTTCTCTTTTGCATGCATTTGACTAAAGCACATGCACTTCTTATTCCTGATCAAGCCTTAATGGACAACCTAATACTTCATTGTTCTCTTAAAGTTCTCCTAAAACTCATAAATGCAACATATTTTTAGCCAAATACAAAAAACCCGTTCTACACACAGTAAGTATAAAGGTCCTTTTTTCCAGGACTGACTCCAAAACAGACGGACTGAAGGCCCTCTCTCATGACACATAATGACTTAGCCAGAGTTGACGAGCACACAACACAGCTGGTAAAGTGTCAGGGGATTCATATTACACTACATGAGAATCTGTAGGTTCAAGTTTATCTAATCAGCCTGTGTTTATTTCTGTAACTTGAGTTTAATGTGGAATATCAACAGTGCTGAATGCACGATTCTGATCGATCAGAAGGTGTTTATTTATTGTCTGTAACAGCAGCGGTGAATAGCTCTAGCAGCCAAGTTTATATCAATGTGCTCGTTGTAAAAGATTAATTCTATACTAAAAACTCACAGAGGGATGCTGTATCACGGACGCTTCACATTTGAACCCAATTAAATCTGCTGTTTGATATGCTAAAATGTTCCGTATACAGAGATTTAGCATTTTTAAACGAGTCTCCATTGTCAGTGGGGGTTTTTTAAGCTGTAACTTTCAGTTTCCAGATGTGGGAACATCTTTAGGAAAACATGTTTTGCACTTTTTCTTTAAATCTACGACCAGCTGCGTGTTTGTCTTACTACCTTCAAGAGAGAGAAGCTAGGAGTAGACAACTGTGTAGTTGCTATAGCGCAAGTGATAATAGGAATAGTTTCATTAGACATTAAACATGGCTATAAATGTGCATGTACAATGTACCATTCTTTAATTAATGACATATGTAATATTTGGCAAATAAATGCCTGGTCTATGCAAAGTTATTTTCGTTTCATTTGTAAACTAAACAGTGCATAACATGGTGAGTTTCCCATGGAAAACTTTCTGTCAACAATTGTGCACTTTTTCTATCTTTAGCCTGCAATCTTTATGGTCGATTTTACAAGGAAATGTTTCAACACTGGAAAAAAAAAAGAGCAGGACTGTTGGTTCCTGTCTAACATAAAGAGTGAACATTGAGTCACGGCTCGAGTCTATTTGTTCCTTTTTCTCTTCACGAAAGGAAGAAGTTACTGATCTCACAAGATATAGTATCAGAAGTGTCGGAAGTAAGAGAGACTTCTGGACAATTTTGCATTTTGGGGGAACGAATATTTGCAGCCACAATTATGAGTTCGAAAAGTAAATATGTTTAATTTGATTAAAAATGTTGGCTCAGCGCATATTACTACAGCCTCTACAAGGTTGCATCTTTTATATCATTTTTAAAACAATCTTAGTACGAAATGATTCTTCCCCTAAGTGATCAAGGCCTTCAAATTAAATCCTAGACTACGGCTTTCACAAGCTGAAACTAGGGAATATAGTGCATTAAATATAGTAGTACATTAAAATATAAAGACTACATGTGTGTTTGGTAGAAAAGTAAACTAAAGTTTATGTAATAAATATCCATACAAAAACTTTAAACTGAGCAATCAAATAAAATTTCACTTCTGCTTAGTTCCATTATATGTAGACATGTTAATAACAGAGATCTCAGTCAGAATAAAATAGCTTTTCTGGTGGCCAAATGATTTTGTTTTGCTCTTTAAATCCAGCTTAATATGTGGATGGATATTCCCGGACCCACCACATGAAGGAGCCAGAAACCTTCTGAATGTACTAGTGCTGCTCATAAATAACGAGGGAAAAACAGCTGGTCCATTTCAGCTTGTTCTCCATTTATACTGGGAGAAAACACACTAAAGCAAGAGTAAGCAGTGAGACTAAAGATAAACCAATGTCACACACATAACATGCGATAATAACATGACAAATGCTAATCTAAAACATGGAAGAGAGTGTGAGTTTACCTGAAACAGGATAAATTCTTGAGTTTATAGGACAGAGGAGTGAGTACAAGTTATTCTTTATTATTACTTCCTGGTAAACTGTAACAAGGAAAATTGAGGTATTTTATAGTTTAAATTATATTAGAGACCACAAGGAAAACATTCATTTGAGGTGTTGTGTGGACCTTGAAAAAAAATCTGACAAGGACAAATATCCTATTCTAGTATTTCATTGTTTTCTTTCAATACTAAAAGTAATTACTTCAGGATGACATTGATCCTCCAAGCAATCATTAAGAAGTTCACCCTAACACAGGATGTAGTTGAGATGTATGTTTTTCCCCGTCTAACACAGCACATTCAGCTCATGAAGGCACTGGTAATTGGCTGATTAGGTGCTTTTGCCGTGGTTATGGCCCTCCATTAGAGTAGAGTCTGACACTCTGCCCTAATCAAATTATATATTTGCTCTGTTGCTGCTGTGTTATGTGTCATGGTGACATTCTGGCTCAAAAGAGCGATCTATGTAAAGTTGAAAGTTTATAATGAATGCTCTCTGAACATAAGAGCCATTGCTCTGTGTAGTTATTACTTCCACTGTCCAAAGGGCTGAACTCCTGCTTGTGACATATAATAGAAAAATCCATGAAAATCCATGATGTAAATAAAAACTATTTAAATTAGCGATACAGTGTGCTGTATATAATCAGAGACTGAGAGGTTAAGAAAGCTCGTTTGTTCATTTTAGCTCACAAGTTGAAAGTGAAAGAGCATGTTGTACCTGACATCCTACTCTTCACCTTGACTTCTGTGTAATTGCAGGTGCTAAATCAAGTGTAGAGCACACAAGTACTCCGAGGCTAATCAGATAAAAACAAGCTGTTTCTCTTAAATGCTAATTAGTTGTTTTCAAAATCATTTCTTTTTTAGACTAGATATCAAACTGTTTAGAACAAGAGTCGTAATCACACGTGTGTGTGTGTGTGTGTGTGTGTCTGTGTGTGTGTGTGTGTGTGTGAGACTCATAAGTCATCAATCTACAACTGAAAATTCCACTTATTTACTCTGTTTACATATCTCAAAATATTTAGACCATAGTACATCATGTGCCTTTGGGCCAATTGACTTGGGCCAAGTTTCATACTGTTTATTTTTTAAACCGGCAGATCTAACCACGGATATTTATGTGTGTGTTTATGAATATGGCAGATGAATTCATCATGACACCGTACAGTATGTACTTCATATATCAGGAGGGATAATCATACACCATTTGGCCATCGATTACTTTCAACCAGGCGTGATCTGATATAGATCACTCCAACAAGACACGGTGTATGGGGAACTGGATAGCTTGTAATGTTTTTGTCAGCCAATTAGAGTTTCCATTATTTCCAAGATATGGAGTAAGCCAGGGGCTCTCATGAGATAATGTGCTCACAGCCACTACTTTCAGTCGATACTCTTGCGTTTCCTTGACAGCTTGATATTTTTAGACTTTGTCACCATGAAAGTAAGCAAAGAAGATTTTAAAAGAAGTTTTGAAAGACAGTTTCGGTGGCAACAACCAAACAAGCTCAAAAAAGCTTTAATTCCCTTGATGGGCATGGTGCTGGACAGTTCTAAGGCAGAAATGGAGCACCCAACAGGGAAGAAGCCTTTGACAAGATGTCTTCAACAACTAGGACACGATCAGGGCTTTACACAGAAACTCACGCAGAGAATCCAAATCTCTGGCCCTTAGCATGGCTTTTTTTTTATTGTTTTTCTCATTTTCTCACTTAAATCCCTGTTTTTGTAAGTTTGTGGTATTCTGGTGTAGTGTTTCTTTTTTCTCTGTGTTTACTTTTTGCAAAAACTTTTGGGCAAGGGAAGCAGAGAACTGAAATATAGAGGACATGCTGTCTCCAAGCCCAAATCGTGCCTTTAAAAGCCAAACATTTCGAGTCTGGCCAATTCAATCTCAAGTGAGTTCAATCAAGCCAGTAATGTGGTTTCCTACTGTAACAGGGAAAGCTACTTGTCAGAGACATGGATTGGCACAAAAAGCATTAGAAATCACTGATTCAAGTTTCCTGAATGGTGTTGAGCATTGACAGTGATTTGGGCAAGATCAGAGCAGCTGTTAGTCAGATATTTAAGTATGCTCATAAGTGCTTATTACGAGTGCTTGCGTACTGAGTTAAGAGTCAGTCCCTTTGGATAGAACAAGTCCAGTGTGCATGGATCATGTTGTAGGATTATGATATTATAACGTGTTATATGGTTGCCTTGGTATCACACAGATCATCTCGATGTACTCGTTTCCATTAGCAGGGATCTATGAGGATTTTCAGGACTTTATCAAAGCACTTTCCATTCTCAAGGCCTTCATTTTTTTCTGTCTCATCTAATACTCACCTTTTTTTTTTTTTAAAGAGCATAGCACATATACTTTAGAACATCAAATTCATTTCTTGCTGCTGCCATTGTCTGCTTCTTGCACAAACATGATTCACATTTATTAAATATTTCATCAAGGGACTGATTCCTTTTTTTCCCTGATCTCTTGCAGAAAGCTTTTCTCCCAGTGTCCGGGCCGCTCTGTTTGAGCCAAGGGCCCCACGATGCAGGAAAGTACCTGTAGCGGAGAAAGCCAGATGGAAAGCGTGAGTGCATTGATGCATTTTGCGCTTTTATAAGCATACACACATAAAAATACAATGTATTATGCAGAGCAACTTGGGTTTATCTCATTATCTCTACCATAAGTAATGAGTTAAAGGATCAAAAGATTAAGTGACTTTCCCATGAAGATAAGAGAGAAAATAGAACTGGGTACAGCTGAAGAATGTATTTTTTTCCCCACCATTTAAACTGTAGCATTAAAGAACTGACCATGACCGTTCAGCAGACCAAAATGATTTGACCTTTGGAAACTTTGCACAGATGGTACAAGTTCATTAGTATTCATCTGTCCTTTGCTGCATTTCCTGTTGTTTTTCTTTATAATAGAGCAACACAAGAGTGATCACAGGAGGTCAAAAGCCAACAACATCCCATTTCCAGAGAGAAAAGAAGGATAAGTGAATAGGTCAGGTGAAACACGTATGAGATATCTCAGAAATAATTAAATTTTGCTTCTGTATTTGGCCAAATGTACAGGACCAAAGAAGATTGATTGGAGGGTGAAGCTCAAGGGCACAATATCATCACTTATAGGAGAGTGATGTTAGACTCCTGCACATGTTCCAGCATCTGCTTCCCATAGTACCCTTCCCCAGATCCACCTCATACTATTAACACATTCATTGGCCCTGTGAGCCACTTTCAGAGCATAACTCATAGTAACCTAAGTCGTCTGCATATTTATAATCTTGTCTAAGTTTCAGTTTCTGTCCAGACAATTCAAACTGTTCCAGCATGTTTTACAGTAGATTACTTGGACCGGTCTGAACGTAAAATAACGAGACTTCTTGCCATAATTGATGTCAGCATCTATTTAAGACCCCAGATTTCTGCCAATCTGTATAAAGCAGTAAAGTAGGGCTCCTGTGTTAGATTACATTGAGTCATAATTAACATAGTTTGGTCAATTATTTTATACACTTTAATTAATTTTAATGCAATTTTGCCTCTTATGACACTACCTTTCAGCAACACATCAATATGAATTGAATTCCCTACATTTTGATGTTGAAGTGTGACATAAAGAGAGTGGGCAAAATAACAGACACGCTACTTGCAAAAAAAAAAGGAACTTGAGGTGCACAAGTTTGATTCTCAACCACCAGCATGGAGTTAGCATCAGTTAGCATAATGTTTCAGTCATTATGTTCATTCTAGACCATTACTCAATTCATATTCTCCATCTATGAAGCTCACTTTCCCTTGAACATCATTAAACAAATGAAATATTTCATATTTAATAAATAGCGTGACATGACTGTATTAGAGATACAGAAGTAAAGTAATACTCTGTGATAGACCAGGTAGTTTCAAGACATTTTGCTCACTTTTGTTTCCTCTTTGCAGCTATTGCTGTCTCACTGTCGTGCTTCTGATAGGAGACTTGGTTCACTGCTCTAGGCAGTCTGACTAGATTTTTTTTCAGGTCCCCTTTGCCTCAGTAAGATCTCAAAAAGCAATTAAGCTATATGTGTAATAATTCTTTGAGAGCTGTATCACTCCACATTTAGAGGGGATGAAGCTTGTCGTCCCCCTGGCCTCTTCCCAGAGCCACCTGTCTCAGCTGTAAGAGACAACTAACACTTTAATATGTGAAATTTTACAACACTTTGAGGCAGAGTGCCAAAAGAGCCTGATTACAATTGCATGAGTCACAAAACTTAAAAAAAAAAAAAAAAAGTATTTAAAGTCCCCCGGCAACATGATTTCTAATACTCAATTACATGTGTATTAATAATCATTTATTTGTCTAACACCTCTGGGGTTTGATTCCCACTTCCCCCATGTGCTCAGAGGTTACATGTTCTCCCTGTGCTTTGGGTGTTTCTTCTGGTTATCCTCTTTTGGAATCCTCCCCAGTTCAAAGACTGTAGTGTGTAAATGGGTGTGTGAGTGTGAGAATGAGCTCTGAGATGGATTGGCACACCCTCCAAGTTGTCTCCTGGCATAGCCTCCAGGTTAAGATAGGCTCCATGGATTTATGGATGGATGGATGGAGAACTAAATGCTACTCTCTTTTGTGCCTAAGCAGAACAGTGAGGGTGTGCCAGATATGTATTGATTGGGAGCAATGATCTATATTGAAACTAATCACCATCACCACATGTAAACTACTACACTATTATGCTTTGGTTGAGTTCCACACTGACTTTGGCTGAGGTGTCAAAATGTCCTAATTCATCCATTGGTAAGAAATACAGTGTAAATAAATGACCAATTATTTAACAGCTAGTTTAATACAATTTGTCTTAACACCTACTGATGATTTTCTCTTTATATTCAATCGTCCACATATCCAGAATTCATTTCTGCTCTGTTCTTTGGCTCAGTTTGGTTATTGAAGCTCAGTTTACAGGCCTGAAAGAAAACCTCAGCCCACAATAGTATGTTTGGTTCAATTCCTGGAGTTGGGTCAATTTAAAGTTAAATTGCTTTCTAACTGCATTCGAACCTCGCTTGGAACCAGGCTGAGACGGTCTCAGTGTCTCACCATCTCAACCTCAGACTGGCTGTTTGATTTGATCCAGTACAATGCTGTGTTCTTACCTACCTAAATGAACCACACACAGAAAAACACCAGGGTTTGATTTAAACTGAATAAACCCTGCATATGTGAAATCATGCAGAAACAGGGTATAAGAGTTGCTTTTTTGCTCATGTTCAGACAGAAAACAGCTGGAGTAAACAACCAAGTCTTTGGTTTCTGTGCTGGGGCTAAAGCTGAGAAAATCATTCTAATTGAAAAATACCACAATGTTCTTTAGTGGTAAAGTCACCACAGAAGCTGAGTAAATGAGTTGAGAGAGGCTGCAATGTTTTTAGTGAAACAGAATCAAAAGTTACTGGCAGCATCAATATCAAGAGGATCAACAGTTACAAGTCTGAACTTACCGACAGAGATAGATTTTAATAATCCAAATTTTGCTCTTGCAAGACAACATCTCAAGAATGTTTAAAGCAGTTGGCCCTACTCCTCCTTTCTTTGTATTATTTCGTATATTCATGGAGTCAGACCAAATAATGATGAACCCTATTATTTGATATTGGTATTGATTTTCATTTGTACCTTAAGAGGAAGAAACCACATTCTGTTATTACTTTTTAATACCCAAACCATCATAATTGAATAATTATGCAAAATGAGTTTAATTATGCATTAAATTCTCATTATACTGCACCTTCGTTTCATATCGCTAACGAAACGTCTCAAGGTTGACAGTCTCAGTATCAAGCCTGTTCCACTTTATTTATATTTAATAGTCTGCAACAGCCACGATTGAATTAATTAAAATGTTTGCATCCTCAACACATCTGTGAAAACACCATTAATTCAATCTAACGTTTGCTTATTTATTCTTATTGAATGATATGATTGCGTATTCCATGCAGGTAATAATTAGGCTGTTTGTGAAAGGCAGAATGTTTATGAGAGGTTTAATGTGTTTTTGCTGCATAACACTTTAGTTTAAACAGGTAATATGATTGTTGCTCTTGAAGATACATTGCCTCCTGTTTAGGTGCCAGATTTGGTAGGGATTTGAGGTTTAACTTATTTTGTAGGAGATGCTAAGTTTGTTTGAAAAAAAAAAAAGAGACTATGGAATAACAGCATTGGGGATTAGGTGAGAATTTTTAGTAGAGCCTTTCAGAAAGGAAGCACTGACTCTATGGCATCAGTGTCCAGATTTAATAAAAAAAAAAACAACAGTCATGCAGACCCGCTAACTTGGCAGGAATATATCAGAATCATGCTTTTAAAGTGGATCTATAATTCTGTCTGGAAACTGGACTCAGAGGCTAGCGACATCGAGATGGCTGTCCGTGAAGTTTGCTGTATTTTGAAAGACAACTCATAAACCTTATATTCTTGTGCAAAATGCATAAAGTTCGATAAAGTATTAATGATACTGGAAATTCAAAACATCTTAGACAAACCTTCACTGGAGTGTCATATAAAACTTCATTCAAATGCAAGAGCTGTATTCAGTGTAAACACTGCATATACATAGCACGGCATTGACCATCATTGTTGTACTTGGCAATAGCCTTGATGGTTTCTCACATGTTCCATTATCTAGCTGCTTCTTGTCACGGTTGAATAAATTCTTGTAGCGTTATAGTAAATAGATCGTGTCAGGCTGATTTACTCTTAGGCTACAAATCCCAAAAGAATGATGGCTGTTTTTTTCTTTCTTTGTGAATTGTGCCAAGTCTTCACAACATGACAAATAGAGCTTGTTTGTTTTCATGGGCGGAACACGTTGCTGCTTAAGGTCAGGCCAGAAGACAAAATATATTCTTGATGTTTCTGTTCAGAGGTGGCATACTGCATGGCTCCCAGCATTATCTAATCAAAAAATCATTAATTATGAATGAAATGATGACTTTTATGTGATGACTTTTACAAAAAACACCTGAGGTGAATAAGCTCTGCAAAGACGGAAAGGTTTTGAAAGGATTTCTCGTCTGAGAAAGTTCACTTTGAACAGAATCTTACGTAATTCAGCTCTAAAGTAACAGAAAATACCTTATCTAATACAAATAAACCCTTTTTTTAACAGTTCACTGGTGTTCCATTCTGCCAGTAGAGTGGAACAAGACGTAGCAGACATTTTCAATCATGTATAAACAAAAGAATTATTTTATGGCTGCAAGTCTGCTATAAATTTCGTCAGGACCCTGTTGGCTTTCAGTGAGATGTTTTTTACCTCTGTTGAGATAACCTTACACCGAATTTTAGTGGTTGAAGATAACACCTTGGTATTTTAGATGTATGAACAAGCACTTGGGGCATTTCAGGGAGCAGAAATGGGTTTGATATCACCATTTACTTTGAAGAAAAAACCCCATTTTGTATTACTACTAGCAGAAATACGTATGAAACACTACAATGTAGTGTTAAAGCCCAGAGTATCTACTTTCATGGGTCATTAACCACACTGTGAACATGACAAAGTAGTTCAATGGTGAACATGGGCAGAACCAAAACAGGTACAAATTCTATTTTTTCGGCCTCTGGCAATAAGAGTCAAATAAAAACTAAAGGCAAACCCTAAATATAATCATGGTTTTCAGTATCAGCATGATAAACTACCTTTTGGATGATAGGTTGAAGCATATTGAGGAAACTCAGTGGGCACTTCCACATGCCCTGGGCCTAGTATGGTGAAAGTAGATCTTGCTGATCGATAGACGTGAGTCCACAGAGATAGAAAGCTTATCAGTCTGCAGAGCTCGGAATCAACAGAAGGCAGAATTGACAATCATGACAGGAATGAAAGGGGAAGGGATGAAGGGATTTCAGAAAGCCTACATTTTACCTGATTATCATGCTAGTGGTCCTGCTTCACATATATGAAGTAATATGTGTAACATAGAAGCTTCTGGATGGATGTGATTGGTATCAAGAAGAGAGTGAGAGATAAAATGTGAGTGTGAGAGGAGGAAAAGATGTGTGGGGGGATAAATTAAGATGGAAATTCTGTATTAAAACTATTCCCTCATGCACTGCTGTTTCTGACTTAAGATATTTAAATGATTAGCCATGCACAGCTGTTACTGATCTGCCAAAGAATGATTGACACAAAAAATCTTAAAAACTCTTATGTTACTGCACTGACACAACAAAATCTCCTCCCTGGATATGAGGTCCCCTGATCATGAGTGTCTGATCTGTAGCTTATGCAGGTCTGCCAGCCACCTTCTTTTCTAAACAAGCTAGGACAACAAGAGTCTTCAGAATGTACATCAAATCTAGAAAGCATGGCTTGGAAGATGTGCACTATTAATGCACAACTAGAGACAGGTTGCAAATTAAAGCTGAATAAATGAGTGAAGAAACATTGCAGGTGCAGATGTTTTCAGACAGGTGTACCACATAATATATAATCAAGCAACGAACATTCTAGCATGCTCTATATATAAAAATGCAGAGCAGGTCCTATTAACTTTGATTTTGGATCAGGAAAAAAGCAAAATAAGATCTGAGTGCTAATAATTCCTCATCCACAAGGCATAAGGGCTCACTCAGTGCTTTCAGGAGCATGAAAAAGATATGAATCATATGCTAGGGCCTTAAAACTTACCAGATCTCATCCCTGTTGAATGCCTCTGGGACATTTTGGAGTGGTGTGTTCGACAGCACTCTGTAACACCATCACCAAGGCACCTCTCGAGAGGTAATCATTTAGAAGGAGGTTCCGGAGACTCGACGATTCTACACCAGTGTACACTCAAGCTGTTCTGGTGACACATGGTGACTCATTGTGCTGTTTCTTTGCCAACATTTGCCATTTATGAGTATTGATTTTAGTCAGTGTTTGCTATAATGGAGAAATGGTTAAATGTATTGCACTACATAGGCAGTATTTAACCTTAACTATTAAATAACTATTCAATATAAGCCCATAAAACTTCATTTTACTTTTTAATGAGGATGAAAAAATGAAAAATGTGACCAGGATAAATGAGCTAAACCACATCTGTGTGTCAAGTGGTTAATAATTCTTTCATTTTGTACTTCTATTCAATTTCTTACCCTTCAGATTGATTCAAATTTCCCAACCCTTCTACAATCCCTTCATATTAGTACCTGCTGGAGTACCTACTTTTTGCTGTAACAGCTTCAAGTCTGTTGTGCTAAGTTCTGACCAACTTTTGTGAATGATTTTTGACCATTTTTCAAGGCAGACTTGTTTCAGGTTTTTCTGATTGAGACCATTGTCCAGCTGAAAGGTGAGGTGAGATTTTTGTACCACAGCTTTTTTTTTTAGACTGAAGCAGATTCTTTTGTAATACCCTACAGTTTTTTTCTCCACCCAATCTGCCTTGATGAGCAGGCCAGGTTCTAATGATGAAAAGGCCCATGTCTAATGACTGATTGCCCATGTTTACTTTGTGCCACACATCCTCAACAAATCACTCTCATGCTTTCATATAGCTCTTCTTGAGCAAAGGTTTCTTTCTGGCCAGCCTCCAATACAGTCCTCAATTATGCAGAGCTCTTGAAATGGGTGCTGGGGCTCCTACAGCATGTGAGGGTCTTGTCTTTGTAGTGGTCAGCTGGTGTAATACAGCTTAAACTTCATCTCTATGGATCCAAGAGAACGCCACTTTGTCTTCATTTTCAGTCCTTACCTTCAGAATGACAGAAAATGTCTCTTCAGTGACAGTATAACTGAGGTGGAAATCAATTGTGTCCTTGTCAGGACAGTGGGGGGGATACTTATGCATGCAGCATTTTTCAGGTTTTGATTTTTAACCTGAAAAATGAAAACTTGCTGATTTTTAAACTTGCTGACCCATAATTGATTTTGACTTTGGAATTTCTCTGTAAGAGACCATGAGTTCAATAAATAAACCATTACAGGCAGAGAATGTGTATTTATCCTTTGTTATTCAGAAAAAATGATAAATTCCAGGGGTCAATACTTTTGCCAGCCAGTTAATGTGCACTGAGGTTGGTTTGCACCTGAAGGCTGAATTCTGAAATAAAATTCATAAAGAAAAAAGAATATCTGAGTCAGGGAGAGCAGAAGAAATAGTTAATGCATAACTCTATTATTAAAAAGGTGCTGTATAAACAACCCAAACAGCCAAATTCGACTTAAACATACTTCACTGGGGTAGTAATATTTTAAAGATTTTGTTTGAAATGCTCTGCTTTGTAATGATAAATCTTACGTCTGATAAAATGATAAGTCTTGCAGATAATTATAACACTCTCATCCAGACTGTTTAAATAATGGAAAAGCAGTTTGTAGCGCTGCCTCTGTAGCATATCACTGATTCCACTCTACTATAGACATGGATGATGGCATTCAACCGCAGCTAGACCTCCTCACAACAGTTTTTCCACAAATCATTAAAGTTTAGATTGCTGGTGATGAATTATGAATGATTTATCACAATAAATGTGCCATATCTATGCAGCAATTAATTATTTTTGAACAAATAGGGTGGGAAAGTCTATGGGTGGGTCTGTCTATGTTCATACAATGGAATTTTATTTGACTAACCTGAGAAAAACAGACATTTTTCCTTAGTTTCAAGTTTATTCAACAGCCAGAACCACAACTGTGGGATAAGAGCAGGGTGGATTTTGTGAGAATTCATGCTGTTCTGAATACTAATGAATAATAAGTCAGAACAAGAATATTTTTATAGTCTTTGTGGTAATGGTAATAATGTCATAATATAGTTATGCAATACTGCTGTTAGACTGCTGATAAGTAAAAAGATGTAGCTATCTATACACTATTACCCTATAAACATTAAATCTTTGGGAACCTATAACTGTAACTACACTGACCAAAAAAACGAGGGCTGTTCTTGTTCACACTAGTGTCATTTCAATAAATAAAGCACTCTTTTCCAACTCTATGCAAATTAGGTATGTATAACAAATCCAGGAAGGTGGATGCAGATGCAGGCTTTCATTATTTTTTTTTTTACAATATAGTGTAAACGAAACAAAAACACTCAAAACAAGAATCTACAATGCAGAATACAATAGAGGATAACTACTCACATGACCATGACACAATACAATACAAGAAAACAAAACAAATGGCAAGCAACTAAGGAGGGGAAACACAGGACTAATAAAAGGGGACTGACCAAGGGAAACTCAAGACAGGTGTACACAGGCAAGCAGCGAAACAACCAAGGAAAGCATTCAAACTATGTTATTACTAGTTATTAGTTATCTCTAGAGGTCCATGGTAGAGGTCTCATGTCCATGGTAGACATGACAGTATGACATCACTAAACAAGGAAACTGACTCAAGTGATTGAAGGAAGTAGCAGAAATTGTTAAAAATGATGTATGTAAGATGTATAGTGAACTATAGGCTCTACACATCTTTATTACTAGTGTTTCACTGAATCAGAATTTATTGCCAGGTACTGTGGGTTTTACATGTGCAACGAATTTGCCTTGGTGTATTGGTGCACAGTGTAAAGCAAGGGTAAAAATCTCAGAATAAACATAAAAATATAAAGAGAATTTTTAAGCAAAACACACACACACACACACACACACACACACACACATAAGCGACAACAGGAATGTCCACAATACAATACAAAAAGAAAACAAAACAAATACCAAAGAAAAAACAAAACACAGAGCTAATAACCTAATAGATTAACCAAGAGAAACACAAGATAGGTGTACACAGGCAATCAGCAAAACAAGCTAAGAAGGCATTCAAACTATGAGGGAGGTTGTCTTCTGGTGATCTTTAGATCAGTTGTCCATGGTGGATGTGACAGTATGACAACACAGAAGTGCCAAACACCATGTTTAGTTCCAGTTTACTGTAAAGAGGAGCTTAAAACCTTATTTTGTCATCCTGTTAAATCCAACCTCAGAGACGTTTTAAAGGAAAATAAAGGTTGGAAGGAAGTAGCAGAGATGGTTGGTGATACTAGTGAGTGTAAGCAGCTAGTATCACATGCTACAAGAAGTGGAAAAATGATACTCAACTGCTCCCTCTTGCCCACCTTGTTGTAAACTGTGCCCCGCCTTCACACACACACACACACACACACACACACACACATAAAACCCTCCTCCTCAATTGCGTTTTTCAATTAATTTCCGCCCAGACAGCGCTGACTAAAAAAATAAACAGTTACTCTTTATCCCACAGTCCTGATGAGCTGACTCAGATGGTGTTTCTAATTCATGACTCATTCAGAGACTTGTATGGTGGATCCCGATAATCTAAAGCTAACAGTAAAGAGATTAACAATGTGCTGTAATTTAGCAAAGTTAAATAGATTTTCTGTAAAGAGATGTTGATTTAACATTTCTGGATGGAGGAAGGAGTCTTTATTCAGCTGTGGGTGAAAACAGCCCTCCAGTTGTGACATGTCTGATATACCGTATGCACTTAAAAGTACTTTGCTATCAAAAACAGACCAAAACTGGTGTAATACAATGATATTATTTTTAATGTACCTTCGAAAGTGAAGTCTGTTTGTATTTCCAAATAATATCTATGTATATTTCACGGGATTTTGCATAGCTGGACGAATTATAGAGAAAATTGTATTGTTCATACATCAAATATGAAGCGCCACACAAAAACAACATTATTCAACCAGACATATTATACTGCTTGAAAAAAAGGGATCAACAGACCCCTGGTTTTCATCCTGTTATGACTAGGCATTCAGGATGACAAGGGAATGGCTGAAATATGTGTACACTTGCTTTATATGGAGAGATGCTTCATGAATTTATAAGCCTCACATTTGCAAGTCACGGTGTTCCACATCTGAGTCACATCGATAAAGTTTCACAGGAAAGGTTTATGCTGCCAAACATGCATATCATGACAAATATGGGGTGAAAGAATCTTCTGTTACACACACACACACACACACACTGTCCAATTTAATAGGAACTCTGGTAAATCTGTTCATGTGGCCAGAACTTCAGTTCAGACATCAGAATGAGAAAGACGGGATCTCTGTGACTTCTTGTTTCTCAGAAAATGTATAGCCTCTGATACATTTCTGATATTTTTAAAAATGTAAATCAATGCAATTTAATGCAATCAAGTTGTATGTTTTTTTTTGGTTTTTTTTAAAGATTTACCTGCATTCTGCTCAGGTGTTTATTTGACAACATAACAAACTGATCCTAAGCTTGTCTCCACTGTGAGACATTTTGTTAGCAAATGTCACACCCATAATGCTGCATTTGCCCTTATTGTTGTGCTGAATTATTTTTAGTGAGCCAATGAGTGTTTTTAAAGGCATAAAATGCATGTAATTGTAATACATATCTATGCAGAGCTTCCAGTACTGCAAGCTAGCAGGTTACCTTGCCAGCTAGTTAATTCGCCTTTCAGGCCTTCAGTGTCTGTCAGTCAGATAAGTGCTTGGATAACTGGCTAAAATTGATCTAAAATGTCCCCATATAAAGGATGAAATAAAGGATGTATATTTAGAGATTAAAACAAACCACGAATATCTTTTTAATAGGTATGTCTGTGCTTACTAGAACAAGAATGAAACCCTGGTCATGACTTTCAAACAAATATCTACACAGAAAATGATCCAGAAAAACAAAAAACAAGATCTAAGGGTAGAAAACCTGAAGATCTCCCACTGTGACTCTTTCTTGCTCAGGTGTCGGACTCCTCCTTGTCTCCTGACGGATGTCCGCTCACCTGCTTGGAGCCGTTTACAGTGCGGAGGCTCTCGTGTCGCAGTGTACAGCTGCCGCCACTGGCCTTCCGCCAGGCTGAACAGTACTACTGCGAGAGAAGGCCAGAGACAGAGACAGCACAGCCACGACCCACCAGCCTCCCCCTGAGAGCGCCGCCGCTCATCGCCATCACCTCTGCAGAGAACAGCAGGTACTGCATGCAGCTTAACCTTTATTCACCAGGTACTGTACATCTGCGATGTTTGTTTCAGTTGAAAGAGCCATAATAATGCAGAAATTGACTCCACTAGGTTATTTTGCCATCCCATACATCTCATTCCATCGGATGATATATATAAAATAATGTTGTCAGTGCAGATTTAGTTGAGGAGATTGTTGACAATGTCATACAACAGTGTGGAGCTTTGTACACTTGTCTAGCAACTCATTTGAGTTATATGAATAATTTTATGTTAGCGTTTGAATTGCTTCTTTTCCGAATGAATGTTCTTCCGTCTGGTGAACGACAGCTTTGAACTCGTGCTTGCATTCGGATTTGCCGTGTAGAATGACTCTCAGAAATGAGAGATTCTTAGCTCAGAACCATGATTACACCATTACACCATTAATAATGAGTTCTGTGTTTGTAATTTGGGTCATGATGTGAATACCGTAGCAGCTCTGCCACGCTGAATTTGAGTAGTAAGCGGCGTCAGCTCATTCGAAAGTGTCCGCTGCCAACCGAGCCGTGAAGGTTAGAAGGAAGAGGCATTCCTGTCAAAACAACAATTTGTTATTGTTGGTGTTCATGTCAAATAAACGAGATAAGTGGCATGTGTTCCATCAAGAGACTGAGAGCTGTCAATCAGATGCTAAGCTACGTGCAAGAGCAGTTTGCCTCTTTGGCATACGGTCTGAAATACACCAGAGATATTTGCTTTGCCATCTGTGTGAAACAAACCATTTTATCACGTTATGCAGTTTTTTAACCTGCCAGTGTTTAAACCAGTAACAACAGTGTTTGTTTAACTATCCATCAGTTGTATAGGGAAATTATCCATTTATTAAAGAGAACCTAAATGCTGGAATGTCTTTATATTTAATATACTTGTGATGTGTTTATCAATTCTGGTGCTAATGTGTCATTTCTATGAGATATCATGAGGTATCTGTTGCTCGCACATTCACGAAGATGTTTAACAGGAGAAAAAATGTACATAATCTTAAACATTTACAGTTTTGTTGTTAGCGCCTAAAAAAGAGCAAAAGAGCAACAACTTCTTGTCTCACTCATTATTCCCGTAACATTTAATATCATATTAATGACAAAAAATCTTGTGTATTAGTGGGGAAAACAAAAAGTGGACCAGAATGCAATGTAGCTATATGGAGTTACACTGAATCACACTGAGTCACTCCTCTTTGATAGTTAGTGATCTGTGAGATGACGATGGTGATGGCGTGGGTGGTGGTATAAGCATGAAAGGTAAAGCTTTGGATTCTGACCTGTTAGAGTAAGTGTATAGACGAGGAGGGAGAGAGCTGTGGTCATGACTTTGGGAGCACTATCATCAGGTGGTCAAACAGCATTGTGGAAAATGTCGCCAAATACACCGATCCGGCATAAAATTATGACCACTGACAGGTGAAGTGAATAACACTGATTATCTCCTCATCATGGCACCTGTTAGTGGGTGGGATATATTAGGCAGCAAGTGAACATTTTGCCCTCAAAGTTGATGTGTTAGAAGCAGGAAAAATGGGAAAGCGAGTTTGACAAGGGCCAAATTGTGATGGCTAGACGACTGGATCAGAGCATCTCCAAAACTGCAGTCCTTTGGAGGTGTTCCCGGTCTGCAGTGGTCAGTATCTAACAAAGCTATCCTATACGTCCTGTAAGTCGTTTAAGTCCTGGTGTATCCTTTAAATCCTGTAAGTTGCTGCTAACATCTTGGTGCCAGATACCACAGCACACCTTCAGGGATCTAGTGTAATCCCGGCCTTGACGGGTCAGGGCTGTTTTGGCAGCAAAAGAGGGACCAACACAATATTAGGCAGGTGGTCATAATGTTATGGTTGATCTGTGTATTCAATAAAAGTTTAAAAAGAAGAAAAAAATCACAAAAACAAATCTCAGATGTCATTTCAGGTCACAGGTTTAATTCTAAAGATTATAGTGTAGCTTAATTCAAAATGTTAGGGTATCTCTAATACATGTTTGTGTGCGCCCTCTTTAAATGTAAATTTATTATTTCACTAGGTAGAATGATGCACCTTTACTAATGAAGCGTACTCATTTCCAGCATACCCTCAAGGAAGGACTGCAATCAGCTGTTAATGAAGGTTGAAATTGACCCTGAATAAATGATTGATTTTCTATATGTGGCAACCTCAAACACTAGTCGATCTATGTAGTTTGTCCTTTAAAGTTAATAATGGGAAAGTACATTAGTATTCAAAGCTCATTATAAATGAGCTTGTATTCAGAGTTTGGAGAATGTACGTGCACCTATTGATGTTATTTTAATTGATGTCTGGAACAATGTGTAATACCATTGTGTAAATGAATATGACATATTATATTGAACGTATAGTGTGGGGTTGTGTGATATAGTCATATAAGGACATTATTATAAGAACCATAAGCCTGTGTTATGATCAGTATCATACTGTTACAATGATTAAGGTTCAAGATGAACCTTTATTGCTCTTTAAAAGGAAATTTGCCTTTTCACCCCCCTCATATTACTATAGTCGTGATGTTAATCTTCAAATTTGATCTAAGGAAGCAGCAAAAAGGTCCCATTTGATCCATAATTCTTTTTTTAATTCAACACATAAGAATGTTATCTCTGTACACTGTTATAAAGGTTAAAAATGAAAAAAAAAAAAAAAACCCTATAAAACGTTTCAGTAGTTTCAGTTTCACTTTATACTATAAATGTTCATCTTGCTGGAGTTTATTGTGAGCACATATTAGGTTAGTCTTCCTGGTGCTTTCAGATGTTGGAAAGTCAGCCTCACAGTTGTTAGGTTTCATGCTATGCTTGAACAGAGGAAGTAAAAGATAATGATGTCTGACTGAAAATCTGATAAGGAGAAAGGAAGACCAGTGAACAGATTTATCATCAAATGCAATTTCATGGTCAAGGCGAGCGAAATTTTGTGCTTCAGCACTTTCTGTCAGATTATGGTTTGGATTTTACACCTACAGGAAAGCATCAGCACCTGTCACCTGTGTTGAGGGAAAACTCTAACTTGATGGATTGCACCATTAAATGAACTGACATGGCAACCTGGAGTACTTAACAAATAATATTTGTACTGACAGTAATTTATGGCTTCACCCTAATGATCTTAAATGTAGCTTTACCTGATAAATGTAGCAGCAGTGACAATAGTTTATTCATTTATCTTCTGTAGCATGATGGTGCATTGGATAGTGATGCCACTTCACTTGTCTGTGTTACTGCCCTTGTGGACTCACACCTCCAAAAATTGCCCCCAAATAGACATTAACATGTGAATATTGTTTCCCGCCAAGGGTCATAAATCCTGCCTCATTCCCACTGTTCGAAAGGGAAAAAAATCATGACTTTGAAGATGATTGTATAAATGAATCTTTTCCTTGTCATAGCCTATCCCGGGAACACTGGTCACACTCATTCACACCTAGTAGCCCATCCACAAGGAAAATCATGCTCACACAGGGAGAACATGCGACACTCCAGACATACACCTGAACTGAGGTTTGTACCATGGGCTCTGGAGCAGTGATGCAGCAACGCTAGCCCACCACGTCATCTTATCTGCCCTTCAAATCATACATGTACGTTTGTAACACTGTGTGCACTGAATCTCTACTACATAATCTGCACTGTTCATATTATGTGCATCAGTCTGAAACATGTGCAGTACCTTCCTCACATAAAACATGTGCAACTGTCTTCTCCTGTTGTTGTGTTGTAGGTTATCTGTTACTTTGAAGGGCATGTTGCTGTAACACAGGAATTTAATAGTATTTGTATACTGTGTATCCTGAAGACATGTGACAATAAAGAGTGAACTCTGTACATCATTCACAGGCATGTGCATGTAAAGGAATTGTTTTGTTTTGCTAAAAACGTCAGACCAGTCCTTTCAGACAATAGCATGAATGGTGTGTAGAAGCTTACCTAGTAGGCGGATCCCGAGTTCTTTGCCTGGGATGGGAGCTGCTAATGGCCGCTTTGTTGAAGTGGGCGTGGCCAGTCGTGCGCCTGGGAAGGTTTATAGGCAAACGCGCTCTCCTGTTCACTACTAAGCTGTAAACGCTGGGTGATTATATGGACTTTTAATTCCTGTAGAAAGCAAGTCTTATTTCTGTAGGTAGGGAAATAGCATTAAAACATTAAAATATGACTCTGAATCGAATCAGTGAATATGATTCTTGCAGGCGCTTACGGAGAAAATTAAACGCGGTGAAGAATAGCTTAGTGTTATTTTTAAGCAGCCATGTTTCACTGTAAAGTGGCTTAATTGAATTTTTAGACCATAAAAGGAGTCTCTAACTTTTTGGAACTGACAGCTGTAAGTTTTAGGAGCCTCGAATAAGTTGTCTGTGCGCTCGGGGTGTGTGTGTGTGTGTGTGCTTTTTAAATATATTTCCATATATATATATATAAGAGCGCGAATATGGATGCCGGCGGCGGGGTAAAGGCTCCGTGCCTCGCTCCCAGCAACGGGGAGAATATCCAAGCTCCCAAACATCTGTGGAGACAACAGGACCAAGCGGATCTTCAGCCTCAATCTCAGGCTCAGGTTCACGTTCAGGTTCAGCTCCAGTCTCAGCAGTGCCACGGAGCGCGGAAGAGCCACCGGGTGAGACAGCGCGGCTTCTCGGACAACGAAAAATACCTCAGTCCGAGAACGATGGAGCGCACGTATGCCGTGGACACCGGCGGTCGCCCCGGTCTGAAGAAATCCAGGATGTCATGGCCATCGTCCTTTCAAGGACTCCGACGGTGAGACGCGGACTTCCGCTCCTTTTCTTCTTCTTTTCCCTTATGTGGTTTCTTCTCACTGAGACGCGATGAGAATAAGGAATAAGGAGCATCACAATTAGAAGCGGTTGATGAGTTTTGCTCAAGCAGACGCGAACTTTCTACAGCTACATTTGGCAAAAACAAACAAATAATTAGGAAAGCGCTCTTGAGTCACGTGATCTTTCTTAATCGCTAGACTGTGGGTCTCATTTCGGTTAAATTGCGAGTGTTATCTTTACCTCGGCTTTACTCCTAGATATGTGCACTGTTGCAAGCTACTGATGATTTTAGTTTTGTACCAGAAACCGTAGTTTACTCGCAAATCATGGTCCTGGAGACCCCTCTTTCCCCACCTTATCATTTTATGTGCTCACAACATACCTGATTCAGACCTAATTAAAAATTGCTTAGTGAGTTAAAGTGGGTGTTCTGGCTGGAGCAGGACACAATAATGTGCAGGACAGGGGGTTGTCCAGGACCATGACTGGGAACCTGTGCATTAAAATGAATGTGGTGGAACAAGAGGACCAGGGTTGGGAACCTGTGCATTGACAATGCAGTATTAAGAGTACTAAGAGTACTCCAGGACCATGACTAGGAACCTGTTCGTTAAAATGTAAGGCAGGTCTTTTGTTTGTTTGTTTTTCTTTTGTTTTACCAGGGTTGGGAGCCAGTGCACTTAAATGCTAATCCAAGACCATATTGGATAACCTGAGTTTTGGTTCTTTGCTGATTTCCATGGATTCGTAATAAGTCATCTATCCTATTTTTAAGTTTGGGTTTGGACTATTTGTGTTATATCAGAGAGAATACTACACTTTATGGGGCAATGTACAGATTAATAATTTGATGTATTATGTAGCTCACCAGCATGATCCTTATTATGGCATAAAATAAAATTAATACTTACATGCAAATACATGTGGCAGACGGTTCTGTAGTATTTTTTAGGACATGCATAAACAGATTCCAAGACAATTTCTGCCCTAAGACTACTACGTAGCCATGCACAATGTCCTAGGTGGACTTTTACTCATATTGAACATTATGTTTGTGCTGTAGTGTGTAAACTACTCTACTGCACTCTTTATTTGCCTACCAGTCTTTTTGCCTATGCTAATATTAACATATTACATTATTGTTATCTTCTTTGTCACAACTCACTGCTCTTACCGTACTGCACAATTCAATAAATAGTTTGCTACTTATTGCTTTTTATTACGCAACCAAATTGCTTTATATTTCTGTAATTTATTTTTGTTTACCTTTGTGTTTTAGTTTCAGCTTACTTCTACTTATTCTGCACCTGAAGAGGTCTTGTATTCATATATTGGTGCTTTAACATGTGTAATTGAGACTAAAATGGGTGTGGTAGAGCAAGAAAATGTACCAAAATATTTAGTGCAGCAGGACAGGGGAATAACTAGGAAACACTTGTGCCTAAAGACATAAACAAATACAGAACCCCCTCCTGAGAAGTTATTTCAGTCGTGACCTCCTTCAGACTGGAAATGGGGATGAATGTAATCGTCTAGAGTCTAGAAATGAGTCCTCTACTTTTATCTCTCTGTTTGCATATGTTTTGTATATAGACAGCACTAAGTCTAACATGGTAGCTCAATCTAATAAGTATTGTCAACTACAAGATGGTGTCATAGACGAAAAAACATCTACAATTTCACCTGGTGGCTTTGTTTCAAACGAAGACCCTGATCTGCTTTAATAAGCAAATGCATCAAGGTTATATTGAGCACAAACTGAAAAGTTCTGTCACGCTGTCTATTCGGTCTTTATGCCTGTAATTGCTTTTTAAGTCAATTTACAATCCGTTTACTCATTACAAGAGATTTTTAGAGAGAATGAACCTGTCCCTCATTTTAGACACATTAGGTCCCCTGACTCATCCATGAGCAATATAGGACACTAGAATTTTGTTAGCTTTTAGGATTTTTTTTATATATAAAAGATGAATCCCTAAATATATGAATGCCCTTTAGAAATATTTCAGGTTTTTTTTTAAAGTTCACAGCATTATGTCTTAGCTTTCAAGAAAAAAAAAGACCTACACTAAGAAAGATTAAAAGATTTGATTCAGTCCCTCGTTTTATGATAATGATTATGTCCTCACTCATGATGAGCAATTTTGCAATGGTAGCCTCTTTGAAAAGCTTGAGAAAGGAGACATTGTCACAAACAGTGGGAGCACAGGAGAGGAAATGGAAATTAGGTACTTTATTTATAGTAAATTTGATTGACTAATTAACCCCTTAAATCCCACAACCCTTTGACAGGTCCAGGCTTAAATTTCAAACTTTCCTATTCATTACTGTATTTACGGAATAATAGACAGTATTTTAAGATAAAACACTGAAGGAAAATGAAATGGCAGTATTAGCTAACAAAATGCGAATCACAATCATGCTTTCATTAAAAGGCACCTTGGGCGGAAGACAACTCATTGAAGCTGTTGTCTTTTGCGTCACTAATCACAACTCCGTAATACAGATACCTGAATTATTTATGTCATACTGTTATACAAATGAAATATAAATGACAAATGTTTTCAAATTCATTTCTTTGGTATAATCAACATTAGACGACAGCATGAATATAGTTTTATACACAACGGGGTTTTTTTTTCTCGAGTGAAGAATATGAAGCTGTAACCACAGGCAGTTTCTGTTGAATTCAACATTACATTTAATAATTTATAGAGGCAGTTTGTAGGTCCAATATGTCCTACTTTATCAACCCTTGCAAATAATCATTGTGCAGTCTGTGCTGAAGAAAGAGTTGCTCAGTTTTTATCCAGCTTCATTAATATAAAGTGTGAACAGCATAATCTGTGATATGTACCCTGGAGCGACACACTGACTTATTTTGCAAAATTAAAAACAATGAAAGACCTACATTGTTGGCAACATTGCATGTTGATCTGTTGAGGCGATTATGCAATTACTTACACTAGACAGTGTTGTATCAGACATGATTTTATCATCAGTAATGCCAGTTGAAGCAGTTTAATGGTTTACATTTCAGCACTACATCACACATTAATCCAATCATCTCTAATCGTCACTAACTGCTGTGGATCCTCACATCATTGTGGAACGTTTGCTGGAACGTAGAAAAGGGACTGGCAGCAGTGTGGACGATGATGTCCATCGCCTCCTGCTATTCTTGTCAAAGCTAAAGCTTTTTGATGTGTTTGAGAAGCCTGAGGAGACGTTCACTTATTATTGAGCCTTGTTTCTCACAGTGCCTGCAGTGTGTGTGCGTATGTGTGTGTGTGCGTCTGCATCTGCATGTGTGTAGTGACCGAGAGAGCTGATACAAGCATCAAAGTATTACTGACTCGCTCTAAATATCCGTCATGCGTCTCAAGTGCCTGGTTAATGCTGGTGATCTTAATAAGCATTTATATTCAGATAATAGTTCAGACCACAGATTTCAATATAGTATTTTTTTTGTGCATAAATCACACTTTTTTTTTTTTTTCTTTTTTTTTTTTTACATTTTTATGGTTGCTAATCCTCTGCATAATCCTAAATTATTAAAATTAAATTGATGATTGCAGATGAATGGTCGAGTCCCTGTATAATTAAAACGTACCTCTGCTTACATTGGGTCTCGCAGCCGGGAAGATGATTGAGATCTTGTGAAGGTGACTCTGACTTCGGTGGCAGGGTTTCAGAGAAAGACAGAGTGATCTATTTCGTTACTCTATGCCATCTTTAAGGTGAACAGTCCATGCTTGTCAGAGTATATTGTCAGCGTAGTCAGTCTTACTGTAGAGCAGGAAATGTTTACACTCACTGAGCACTTTATTAGGAACACCTGTACACCTACACCTTCATGCAATTATGTAATCATCCAATCATGTGGCAGCAGTGCAGCGCATAAAATTGTGCAGATACTGGCCAGCAGCTTCGGTTAATGTTCACCATTAATCATCTATTACAGTGGGGCAAAATGTAGTCTAAGTGATTTTGGCTATGGCCAGATGGGCTGGTTTGAGTATTTCTGTAACTGCTGATCTCTTGGGATTTTTATATCTCTAGAGTTTCATTTTAGTGATTCATTAAAGAAAACAAAAAACCGACAGTGATTCAAGATTCAAGATTTTATTTTCTTATGTACATTGTTATATACAGTATATAACAAGCAGTGAAATGAAAACCTGGCCTACTTCTGTCCTAAAGGATGGAAATGCCTTGTTGATGAGTTGAGCTGACAGAAAGGCTTCAGTAACTCGGATAATCACTCATCAATGATGAGCTGAAAAGCATCTCATAACGCACAAAGCATCAAACCTTGAGACAGATGGGCTACAACAGCTGAAGCATGCTGGGATCCACTTTTGTCAGCCAAGAACAGAAAGCTGACACTGCAGTGGGCACAGGCTCACCAGTTCAACCCTGGAAAAATGTAGTCTGGTCTGATGAATCTCAATTTCTGCATGAATCAGTGGACCCAACCTGCCATTTATCAGTAGTCAAGGGGAATGTTTTTTTGGCACACTTTGGGCATGTTAATACCAGCCATCATCAATTTGATGCCACCGTCTATGTGAGTATTGTCACTAACTCCACTAAATCCACTCATCTCCATGGTTTACCATCTTCTACTTCCAGCATGATAATGCACCAAGAAAAAGTCATCTCAGACTGGGGGTGGACTTCTGCAGTGGCCTTCTCAGTAACC
Organism: Hemibagrus guttatus; assembly: GCA_033459395.1. NCBI lineage: Eukaryota > Metazoa > Chordata > Actinopteri > Siluriformes > Bagridae > Hemibagrus > Hemibagrus guttatus. The sequence continues at coordinate 22,609,076 of JAUCMX010000007.1, forward strand.
AGCTCTGAATTCAGTGGAACAGCTTTTAGATGTGGTAGAATAGGAGATTTGCAGTATGAAAGTAAACCAGACAAATTCACAGGAATTGCGTGATGAAGTCATGTCAACTTGGACCAGAATCTAAAATGAATGTTTCCATGTTTGTAGAATCTTTTAGAAACCAAACCATTGAGGACTGAGTCTGTTTTGAGAGCAAATGGAGGCCATACCAAGTATAGTGTTCCTAATAAAGCGCTCATTGTGTATGTGTACTTGTCAGCATTATTTCCAATGCTGTATCTCCTAAACTTGAAGAAGAAAAAGTTCTAGATGAATGTTTCCTAATTGCATCTAATGCACAGTACAGTTAAGCAATTAACATCACAACATGCTATGTGGAATTTATAAAAAATAAAATAAAAAAAAGGCTAAACAGGTGCTCTGGACCTCCATTTTGGCACAATATGCTAAGATCTATATGACTTTGGAAGTGGATGTATTATGGAGCACGGACAGCAGGAGCTTCAGTTAGGAAGACTGCTCAACTGGCTGAGTTTCAATAGCAACAGTGACTAAAGGGAAAGCTATAATCAGATCTTTGAGAAAAAACATCACTTATTATGGTTGGGTTGGAAATTTTGGTTGCAAGTGTGCACATCCAGGCCATATTCAGAGTTGACCACTTAAAGTGAGTGATTTAAATCCAGAAAGTTTGTCAGTGTTTACATATGGAAAGGGTTTGAGTTGATTTTATAAGCATGTGATTCATGCTTCCATGGTAAATGGGTTTTTCTTGGGCAGAAGATATTAGTTTTCAGTAGTTTCTAGACCAAGGGTTTTAAACACAAGCACCTGCGGACGTTTATTTTGCGCTGCTTAACGCTGCTTCATGTAATACAATGTCGCATAAAAGGAGAATATGATATAAAAATTGCAAATAAAAACAATCTGATGAAATATGAATGAGAAAATGGCAAGCAGTGATATGAACATCTAATAGGAGTATATTGCCAGTGTACTACTGCATGACTAGACCTAGTTGTAATTATCACATTAATCACTGCAGATTTGTTAATTGAACAAAGTATTCAACGCTCATTATTCAGAAGCTTAGAAAATATTACTTGGTCTAACACATTCTATTATCTTGTGCTTAAAGTTAATGGTGAACTTAATGAAGCCAGAAGATGCGAGGTTATGAAGTCATAATGTGTGCACAGGCTATTTTATCACAATTTAAATTTTGAGTTGTTTAGTTGGTAAAATAATAGCAAAGTTTTTGTTAATTCAGTGTGATTTCCTGTATAGAAAAGACAGTGGTGCTAGACAACATGTAAGGCAAAATGAGTAGCTGTTCTTCAGGTGACTGAGAATGTAGGATGTGATCAGACTATTAGCAAAAACAATCTGTCAACATTTGAGACAATAGAGAATGGTATCAGAGTATGGAATTCCCACTAAAGGGAATATCTTTTTGGAAGAACGGTGTTCAATGCCTTCAGTACAGTTTCACAGATTTCTAGAAACTAGGAGAAAGTGCAGTAGACCTGTTCTGGCTTCTTTATGGTGGCGCAAATCATTATGTTGAATCTTCATTTATGTTTTTCCCCGACTGAAGTTTTCAAAAATAATGAATATATAAATCAGGGATACTGCTGTTGCAGTTTTTGTCCTCAAAATGTATTGTGCAGTCTGTACAGACATAGACATCACCTTCTGGGATTTAACTCAGCAGAGGATACTGCTCTTTTGATTATCCATCTCTCAAACTGTAGCCTGCTGATACTGGGAACATTTTTTTTCTCTTGGCCGTTGGATTCCCAGCTTCCACCATGTTGTCATGTCTATTGATTCGATTGTAGCTTCTCTGCCCTGCTGAGTTTACCCCAGCCAAGCCCAGCTGAGAGTCTGTCACACTGATTCGTTACTGTCTGAGCCCAGTACAGAGTAGTCTGAGAGGTGTTCTTACACAGTGAAAAAAACACACAAAAAATAGAAAGGAGAATGTAAAGAACGTAAGGAAGTAATTTGCCAGGCTTCGTTCAAGCAAACTATTTGAACAGATCAATCAAGCTCTATAGACCAGGTGCTATTGCTCACCACCTGGATAGCTGATCTCCAAAGAGCTTACACAGATCCTGCTTTTGATTGGTATGTATCAATGTCCAAGAGTGCACTTCCAGAAAAAAACGTGCTGCTGAACCACAGCCAGACGTAGCATGTGCAGAAATTTTTAAATGTTTGCAGTAATGAGTGGCTTTAGCACGTCTCAGTGGGCTTTCCTTGTACTCTGGCATTCTGATGCCATCTGGTAGAGATGACTCGCACAATCCGCTCTTGATTTTATCCACCAACAGATGTGTTTAATTTGAGAGGAAGTTATTAATTAGACAGGCTGCCCCTGAACATGTGTCTTTATTTTCTATGCAAGCTGCAGGAAGAAAGTTTAAAGGATGGCTTTAGCTGAGCTTGAGGAAAATTCTAGTTTGATCCAGAGCTCTGGGCACTGTCTGTTCTCCCAGTGTCAATACGGGTTTCCAAGGTTCTATAATGTACCTTCCAGAAACATTCCACTAGGTGGATTGAGGATGTGTACTCTATGTACTCTAGTAAAGTGCCTCTAGGTGCGTATTCCAGCCTCACACCCAGTGTTGCTGGGATTGGCTTTAGATCCCTGTGATCTTGACCAGGATAAAATGGTTACTGATGATGTATGAAGGAATGAAAAACCCATTGTGAAGTGCTTCTCACATTCTGGCTGATGTTAATGCAATGTCTGTTCATTCCTCGTTTCCATGAATGGGAGAATGAAAAACACTGTGGACCACCAACATCTAAACCTGTCAACACAAGGAGGAGCCAATAACATTAACTCTCAGTCATTTTGCCTGCCAGTTCAGAACGGTCTCTCCAGTTGTTTTGACTTGTTTCCTAAACCTGATCCATACGTAGAGAATAAAAACCAGACAGATTTATTGTACTGCATTCAATTTCGGTTCTCGGTTACATTGTTTCCAGCTAGTCCTCATGATGGCTGTGATGGCGAGAAGAAAATAGGTTACCGAGTTGTAAAGGATATTCTGCTCTACTATATAGTCCTTCAAGACAAGAATAATGAGGTTAGCCACAGAGAGGGAGCCTCACTTAATGTGCCATGTGGAGCAGAATGTGCAATCAAAGTCAGTGAGAAAGATGGAGCTCAGGGGATCGAGTACTGCTCCACTTCCTCGGAATAACCCCATCTCCCTGTTGCACCCAGAAACCCAATCTACCTGGATCACCATTATTCTCCTGCAAAACTAAATGAAAAGTGATATATTACCTCTGGTTCTATAATACTATACTACTAACAGAACTATAACCTAACTCCAGTTAGGTTGCCAGATTGTTTGCAGTAGTTTGATGGGCATGTCATGTTTTACACATCTACACCTCTCTAGAGTGCACATGTCTATCTTATCTCCAGCACCAACTCTGTATTTAACACTTTCTAATATATTTTCTTTCCAATATATTTTTTTCAAGCTCAGTTTCAATCCTTAGTTGAAAATCCTTGATTTTGTGTAGCTGGTGCTACATGACACGGTAGGGGATTGGGCCAGCTTTATTGAACTCTGTGGAAAGTCTCCTGAGGTTCCGTGTGTGTGTGTGTGTGTGTGTGTGTGTGTTTGTGAAAACACTTGTGTGTACATGATGCATCACCACATCCTGCGCTGTTACAAAACACCAGTCAACGTGATGTTTGCTTCTTTTTTTCTTCTTCGATGGATTATAGTGGGGCAGACCTAATAGTCTGGTGATTCACTTTGGACTTACTGGTCGGAACAGCACAAACTGAAGAAACTGCATTGATGGAATGATATAATTTTAAAACTGAACTTACACTCTCATCTTTTTTTACATCACTATAATATAAAGTAGCACATATGGTGCCATAATGGAGAACACAATGAAATAGAGAGACTTTTTTTGGAACATTTTTACTGTTTTTTCTGCTTCTACATGTTTCAGGATTGTACATTTGATGACTTGGTAACAAACCTATGGCCTAAACCATAAACCAAAAATCACGTATAAACAATTGGTCTAATAAATAGTCTGGAAAAGTCTAGGAAGTCTTAGTACTTATGCTAGAAGGCAATTGATGTAGTCTAGCTTTGGCTGTATGACTGTGTATTATGATTTACTGTCAAAAAACCCTACAGTACAGGTAGATGTTTCTACCCCGGGGGACAAAAAATGTAAATGTAAAGGTTTCAGATTGGGCATTTAGGGCCCAATTATATGTTTTGAATGAGTTCTAAAGGCACAATACATTCACTTTCTCATATAACTAAAATATAAGCCTCAGGGTTTGCACCAAGAAGGCAAGAATTTGGAACATATTTGTCTGAGAGTGATGGAGCCCAATGGCTTTTTGTATATAGTCATGAATTTACCAGGGCATTGAGTGTGGCTATGTATTCATCTTAGTTTTAAGTTTGTTGGCTTATTAGCATTTGGTCTTATTCTTATTTGGGATGCTGCCAAATACAGTGTTGTTAAGATCTCCCTACTCTAAACACACATCAATAATTAAGTTATGATTGGAACGTATGATAATAACCCATGCAATGGACAATACAGTTTGTACTTAATTAGTTAAGAACACATTGTTTTCTTAAGTTACATTAATTACCTTGATTGGTCAACGTTACAAAACTGTAATATTTAAACAACCTTAATGTTAACAAAGCACCAGCTAACACATGAGAGAATTGCATGTTTAAATATTAATCAAGTAATCTGCATGAAGTGTTTATTCTGTCCATGACATAAAATAACACCAGTTAACATCTATTCATAATCTATTCATTATCAACACTTTGTTAAATGTAAATTATTATCTGAATTGTAAATAAGTATTTCTAGTCAACTTTGTAACATTGGCAGTAAAACACCTCAAACAATTTATTACATCTTTTTTTTTTTAACCAATGATGAAAGAAAATGGGTGTGGGTCAAAACCAGTCAAGTCAACATTGGCAGTAAAACACCTCAAACAATTTATTACATCTTTTTTTTTTTTAACCAATGATGAAAGAAAATGGGTGTGGGTCAAAACCAGTCAAGTCAAGACATAAACATGGATGGGTAAAAAAGCAGCAACAAGAAAAACAGGGCATGAATCATGGCTTAGAACCATACATTAACGTGGAGGGGACTTACTGAAACAATGAAACACAAGGGCTTAAACAGACAAACTGACACAGAATAAACACAGAACTGGTGAGAGCAATGATGCCACACTAGGAAGCTAAACCAGACACAAGATACGGGTGGAGACAAAACTTGAAGCAAATTTTTTTTGTATGTCTATATAAACAAAAACATAAACCATAAAAGCAGTGTTGAATACTTTTTATAGAATTCAAATGCTAAATGGAAATTCATGAGAGAACCTCCTCATTAAGTTGCAGCTCCCTGGGACCAGGGGACCTGGGGCACTGAGACTGGCCAAAACATCCTTAGCAGAGTAGGCAGGTAGTAATGTCCTCTGCAGAGCAGGGGGTGGAGCAATGTCCCTCAGAGGAGGAGCGACGTAGTTTGTGATGTGCGGAAGCAGAACAACTCTCAAAAACTTGCAAAAAATGCGAGGCCGACACAGAACTCTGGAAAGCAGCGCAGCGTCTGGTCAGGACTGGAGTCCAGGTGCTCGATGAATCAGCATGCCTGCATCATCAGCAGGCTTTTATGGAAACGGGTCCGATGACTCAGGGAGCCGACGGGTTAGGTGGCAGAACGACGACATCATCTGCGAATTCATCTGGTGGCGGGACAATGAAGTCTGCTGGTAGAGTACCAATGGCATCGTCCAAGAAGACAGGAAGTGAGGTGTCACTGTCATCCGCAAAGTCAGGAGGTGGTGTGATGACATTATCCACAATGTCAGGAGGTGGTGCGATGACATTATCCACAATGTCAGGAGGTGGCACAATGACATCCTCATCAGAATGTGGCAGTGGACTGGACTGGGTTTCAGAGGCCTCGTTGACCTTGAGCTTTGGTTTGGGCCCTTGAGAGGCTGCCTTGTCGGCCTTGTGCTTAGGCTTGGCTGGGGAGACCATCTTCTCTGTCCTGTGCTTCGGCGTGGCTTGAGACTTCATTCCTCCTCTGTCTCCAGTTGTCCTCTCAGTGTAGCTGCCTGTGTTTGGCCGACTGCGTTTGGCCGACATACCCAAAATAATTCTAGGGGAGGCTTGTACCTGTGCAATGGAAATGTATTCTCAGGAGGCTGGAAAAAAAGAAACTCTGCTGTGATGTCCAGGATTGGATGTTGTCATGCGACCAGGGTTTCAGCCCCTTGAACTGCTCTGCTGGTAAGCCGTGATAAAACGAACCTCACTCTGTCTCGCTCATCAGCCTTAGGATCCGCCAAGTGCATCCAGTACAGTTTGTACTGCAAGATTGATCCGTCCAATGGAAACCTGATGCCATCATATTCGCTCGGTGCAACCCAGAGAACTGAGAGCAGGAAATGCACCAAGTCGTATGCTGGCGTAAAAAGAGAGAGAGGGCGCGGCTTATCGGACTTGCTAGAGCTCTTTTTTGCTATGCAAAACCCTAACCATAATTCATTATGTTCCTTTTGGGTAAAGTCTGCTGTAATGTGTAGTTTAGGTGCAGAAATAAAAGAACACAAGCATGTAAGATCAATGTGTACTTTATTAGGGCAAATCCAACAATCCTCATCAAATTCCACAGCATAACACAGGCAGACAACATTAAACAAGTATAACCATAATCTGAAATGTAAACACAGGCATGGGTCACAATCAGGAAGGAGTCTCCGGTGTCTATCTAGCTATATATATATATATATATATATATATATATATATATATATATATTATTTTTTTTTTTTTTTTTTAAATGGATAAAAAAGTATTACAGTTATAATAATAATTATACAATAATAATAATGGTTTATTAATGTGGACATTTATTGTTATACTTCGCCAAATATTATTCTTTAATTGTTATTAAAGGAGCAAAAGTTGAATTTTAAAACTTTGTTCTTTGTAAAAAAAATAAAGTATGTAAAATATGATGAAAAAGAAATAGTTTTTATAAACCTGGCTTTTGGTCCGAAATATTTGTTTGTGTTTGGATGGGCCTCATGTCAGTAATTTCTAGACAAAAATCAAATGTCAAATCCATCTACTTAGCTGTTAGAGACCTTATGCTGTAAATAATGTTAGGTTTGGGAATGTTAACGTGCTCACTTAAAAAAACTAACTACAATTTTATGTTTGTCACCTGATGCCTAAAATCTGCCTAACATCGTTATGGAACCCTTACATTTAGAAAAATCAAGGGTTGAAGGTTCTCCTCTTCTCCTCTCCTCTTTTATTCTGTTGCATATAACACATGCTGCTTTCATCACCGCTTTATAGCATTGAAATGCTGAGCTAAATATAGGTCTCTGAGTTCACTCCCATGTTTCAGACTGCTTCCCCTTCCATAATAAGATAATATTGTAAAATAATATCCAGCATATCTAGTATATTTGATTGTGCTTGTTTCAGACAGGGACAGTAATGTCATCCTTCCCTTTCCACCAAATGGCATTTTAAGGGGCACGTTATTACCCATGCTGAAATAACGGCATGCTTGCCAAAGCAATGAAATGAGAAAATGAGTTAATGCTGGAAGCCTTTCACCCTGCTTCAGCAAATGCAAATTTACACTTCACTTTTAGACCTGCGATATATGTATCCACTGTTTATACAGAAGGTTAGCTGGGCCACGGTTCTGAGTCATTTTCCACTTTTTAAAAAAAATAATTAAGTAAGATTAAAGATGTTGAACATGTTTTCTTTCATAAATGGATATTTGGTCATGAACTAACATGGTCATTTCTAACACACTGCTGTTGAAATCTCATATCTGACTAGTCAGGAAGATGGTGATCAATTTTCTATATACCACAGAAAATCAAATGTTTATTTCAACGTGTTTGTTATATATTATACACCGATCAGGCATAACATTATGAGCACTGACAGGTGAATTAAATAACACTGATTATCTCCTCATCATGGCACCTGTTAGTGGGTGGGATATATTAGGCAGCAAGTAAACATTTTGTCCTCAAAGTTGATGTGTTAGAAGCACAAGCGTAAGGATTTGAGCGAGTTTGACAAGGACCAAATTGTGATGGCTACACAACTGGATCAGAGCATCTCCAAAACTGCAGCTCTTGTGGGGTGTTCCTGGTCTGCAGTGGTCAGTATTTATCAAAAGTGGTCCAAGGAAGGAACAGTGGTGAACCGGCGACCGGGTCATGGGCGGCCGAGGCTCACTGATGCATGTGGGGAGCGAAGGCTGGCCCGTGTGATCCGATCCAACAGACGAGCTACTGTTGCTCAAATTGCCGAAGAAGTTAATGCTGGTTCTGATAGAAAGGTGTCAGAATACACAGTGCATAACGGGTCAGGGCTGTTTTGTCAGCAAAAGGGGGACCAACACAATATTAGGACCAACATAATGTTATGCCTGATCGGCATATATGTTATTGTTTCTGTAGTAATATATTACATGACTTGTATGGCAGACCTCCATATAAAAATTCTGTGTGAGAAGATTGTTGGAATGAGTCTCCAGTGTCAGCTTTTTTTTTAACAATCCCTTGGTTAGGTTCATAGCTTTACCTTTTCACACATAGGAAAGTATTTGGGTTGCTCTTGCCAACATCTTAATTTCAGGAGGAAGAAAAAAAAAAGCTCTTGAGAGAGTCCTGAAACTATGAGTGATGACAGACAGCCGTGTAGTGGATGCTCCATATCATTAAATGTAACTCTAAATGAATATAAAGTACAATATGAGTTTTTTATTAAATAGGAAATTGTAATTGTTAGCAGATTGCTGTGATGCAAGAATAAAGCACTATGGGAAATGCTGTGACTTATAACTTCATATTTCTAACATTAATATAACAGTGTTCTGCTGCCATAAAATAACATTCAGAAATAAGATGTCCGTCAGAGGGAGTCTGATGTCTTTGGATTTTGATCACAGATCACTTTTTTATTGGCTTGGTGATCCTGCTCAGTATGACCATGAACATGAGCTACAATGTCAAGATTAAGGTACTGTTAGTCAGTAGATACCGAATGCGAATATAATCTTAGTCTTGGTGTTCCATGTTGATCATCTTTCTCTCCTCCTTGATGCCAATGACGATTCTGTGTGGTGTGGAGAGCCTCGGTTAAGGAGCACCCAGAGAAAGTGATTTTATTTGTCTCACCCAGAAGGCGTTGTGCAGAATACTATTCAATTATGTGCTATGTAGATCAGATGCAAAGTCAGTGTATAGGCTTCAGTGGTTTGAGACCATAAATATTTATGAGAGATCAATTTTGTCAAAGTGGAATTAATCTTCTGGGGTGAGAATTGGATTTGGAAAAAAAAAATCTATTCAACTTTGTTAGGCTTTTTTTTTTTTACTGTATTTTTCTTATTGAACTTACCTTTCTTGTCAGCAACATTAAGATGCAAATCAAAGATAGGAAAGGTTGCTCTAAGTTGAAGAACGAGGCATCGTAATGCATAGTGAATAACACTTTAACATGCAGTTCTTTTAATTTTTGTTCTGCTTTCCATACAATATGAGTTTCATTGTGCTTTATGTCCAGAAGATATACATGTTTAAGTGACAGTCTCTTTCTGTCTGTTTTTCTCTCCCATCATGCCCTTTATTGTGGATTTTCTCCGGTTTGTGCCTGATGCCCAATTACATCTGTAAGGTAAGAGTGGCTGGGCTTCTGCTATTGATTACATGCTATTGAAATAGCTTTGGTTTCCGGTTTGAGTGCAGCTGTTTAAAAGCTCCGCCACCGGCGTGTGTGCATTACAGCATAATATAATTCACAATGCAGAGAGTGTCGAGGTAGAAAAGGGAGGAAAAAGAGAAGGGATTTCTTTCCTAGTTAAGAAAGGGCATGTTGCACCTGGCTGTCAGGAAGTTCTCCGCTTTAATGAAAGGCCGTTGTTTGGACGTAGGAGAGCCGGCGTATTTTAAATGCCGCTGACATCTGCATTTATCTGCAGCCGCAGAGCCCGGGCATGCAGCATGCATTATTCAGAGAGCGGAAATCATCATGTCGAAATGAAATGTGTTTTAGTCCAGTTTTCCTCAACTTTAATGAAATCATTAACACAAGCTTCATTTTTATCCCTGTTGCCGGACCCGTTGATAGGCTCTGACTGTAGCTCCTGGCAATCGGCACGATGAAGTCTGTCTCATCGACACGTGGGTGTGGGAGAGATTAATAGCCGGGCATGGAATTCAATATTTGCAACTTGCCAGGGAGTATGAAAAAGAGGTGCTGTTTAAAAAAGGAAAAAAAAATACAGTTAAATATTTGGTTCTGCACTGCCTCCATATTGATGCTGTAAATCAGGATTTGTTTTATTTCCCATTGCTCAATCATTTCAAACTCTGTGCGACCCGTGAAACATATTTTTTGCATCAGTTGCGATGGGAATGCAGTGTCCAACATGTTCTGCAAGGTCACAGCTGGTGCATGTTTACTGCGGTTTTCAAGGACCCAGGCTTTGGGTCAGTCTTTCTGTCAGCATTCTCAGTTTTGCATCATCCTTGAAGTGCCAAAGCCTCTGTAGGGGAGCGGATTGGTTTAGTGAAGAGAGAGATGAAAACAAATGTAAGGATGTGAATGCATCTCTCACACACATACGCACATGCACTGGCGTTCCTAATAAAGGTCGAGGGTTTGATGTATATCTCGCTCTCGTTCTCAGTTGCCATTATAAGAGATTGTAACAAGATCCTTTGCTTTCAGGGTTTTTTTTTTTTTTACTTTTAGATCAAAGTAACTGAAACAGTTCAGCTCATGCCATTAGCTGCTGACAGAGTAGTGTTTGAATCATGATTTAACAAAACACTTGGACGACAACAGCAGGCGGTCAGAAATCCGTAGGTGTGAGCAAGAGTATGTTCATTTTGCTTCAGCTTTGCCAACTGCAGTTTTCTACTCTTTTCTACAAGATGTTGTAGTTCCTCCTTTTAATACACTATATGGCCAAAAGTTTGTGGACATCCCATCACATCCCTTTCCAGATTTATTCTCCCTTTGCTGTTATAATAACCTTCACTCTTCTCAGAAGGCATTCCACTGGATTTCAGAGCATAGGTGTGGGGATTTGTGATCATTCACTACAAAAGCATTAGTGAGATCAGGTACAGGAGTGAAATCAGCGCTCCTGTTACACCCAAAGGTGTTCAGTGGGTTGGGTGAGAGTCAGGGCTCTGTAAAGGACACTTGAGTTTTTCCCCTCAAAATGTGGCAGAAAATGTCTTTATAGAGATCACTTTGTGCACAGGACAGCAATGTCATGCTGGAAAAGATTTGGGCCTCTGAGTTCCAGTGAAGGGAAACTGCAGTGATACAGAACCACATGGGTTTGGTGTTCAAATGTTTGACCTTCAGATGGCTGTCATTAATTGTTGACTTTTCATTAGCTTGAAAGTATAAAATTTCATATTATCACATGTTAGTATTATACGAGTAAATGAGCTGAGTATCAGTATTGATGCTTCTGTAATAACAGGATGTTCATTAGCCTCAGCCTCACAGTGCTCCTTTCAGAACCCATTGGGCATAATCAGAGACCAGCGTACTGTACCAAAACCCCAACAGAGATAAATGCTTCATTTTATTTTATAGACTATTCTTGATATTTGTATTTATTTTAATAGCGGTGAGAAATGTGACACAAAATTACGACAAAAAAATGTGAGCATAGTGTTCTCATGTCTGGGAATCTAAGTCGTCCTTTTTGGACACCTTTGTGATTGGTATACAGCAGCTCTGTATGATCCAGACTGTAGTCTAACTGTTATCTCGTGTCAGAAGCCTAATGTGGCTGGTTTAGTTGCGGTTGAAAGGTCAGAGCCGGATCTCCTGCCTGTGTGGAAAACAGTGACACGACACCGTGTTGCTGCATCTGCACTCCTGACATTTCTGGGCCATTCTATCAAGCAGAGCCACAAGGAGACCCAAAACCCAGATTAGTTTTGAGGCCGGGTTGAGTGATAGTACTATTAGATTTCTTATTTCTTCCAGCTCTATCTATTTCATATGGTGTTTGTGCATGCCTCAGAGTGTGTGTACGTGCCTTCAAGAGTGTGTGTGTGTCTGTTTGTGTGTTTTGGGTCAAGCTGTGAGCCACTAAGTTTCCTCTGGCTCAGGTAACACGGAAAGCACGTAGCCACTCCAAACCCACGAAGCAGAATGCAAACATTTGTGTTTTTGGGGGTGGAAATTCTCACTGCGTTAGTGGATTTATGCAGATGTTTTGCACAACGGCGCAAGAGCAGATTTGTTTTGCATCAGTACTGCATTAGACGGTCCTGTCATTTCATCTCATCCATGTGACTGGGTTGCATGACATCTCCAGCTGTGAACAATACACTCTTCACTGTCAGACCTTAAAAAAGCAGACCTAAAACCCGTCATTTCACAGCAGCGAGTGATTACAAAAGTATTTTCGTGTACGAGTCAACCAGTGGAGATTGGCTTTCAACCGCACTGTAATTTTGCTCTTGATGACTCACCCGCAAGTCATCAGACGCAAAAATTTCATAAATACCAAAAGAAAATGCACAAAACTTCTATTGTATATTTGTCAGTACATACTTCGCCGAATAACATGAAGCCTAAAACTTGAAGCGTTAAACACAGAACACTTTAAAGCAAGATGAACAGATGGCACAGGTCCCCAAATCCCACAGTAACTGGAGCTTCGGGTTAGTGGTTTGGTTATAATTATCTACAAGGATAGCCGATTGAAGTACATTAGAAAATGAATCTTGGGAGTACCGAGTCTCAGATTCTTAAATTAAATCTCAGTACACGGATCATAAGTGTGTAGAATGTAGTAGAGTGCTGCCATCTTATGGTGAAAAACAATAAGTAAGGCAGGATTTTCATATTTTGGTACAGGCTCTTAGCTTCCTAAGGACTGCTAGAAAAAGTAAATTAATAGCTTAACTTGATTATTATTATTATTATTATTATTATTATTATTATTATTATTATTATTATTATTATTTCTTACAGTATAGCTTGTTGCTAGCGATGTACCTGTCTGGTATCAGGGTTGATGTTCATTCTGTCCTGAAATTCTGGATCTTGGTTGAATTTGGTATATTTACAGATTTGATACACAGATATCTATAATACCCTGAACATGTGTGCTGTTAGTGTGACCTGTGTTGTGTCAGTTATCATCCTGATATTACTAAGAGGAGGTCTGTAAATAATACAGTAATGTATATGATGAAACTGTGTGCACGTGGGTTTCCTCCTTCCTCCAAAAAATCCCCGGTTTCCTCCCACCTTCAGCACGCTTTCATTCTCCGGTGTATCTTATAAATGGGAAATTTTCTGTCTTGCTGCGATTGTTTTCACATCAGATTAGCTAAAAAAATTTTATTAGATCCAGAATTTTCTATTTTGACGATTATTATATCATGAATACATACATTATGGAAATATATGTAGTCTTGGCGTACATATATAAAGCATTTCCATTTAAGTGTGTGTCTGGACGTACTTTATGGCTCGCACTCAAGCTTGGTTTGTCATCTTAGCTAAGGTAAGTGTAGCGTGCAGCTCGCAGCCAATTATTCATGTAATCTTCTCAGTGTGACCTTTGGAGAAATGAAAGACTTGTGTGCCAGTGTGCTTTTTTTCTGCTCTCAGAAGAGACAGGCACACATTTGTCTTGCACATATTAGATGCCTCAGTACCGTAAAGAAGGTGTCTGGAACTGAATCTGCAGCACAGGCAGCCTCTGACAAGCCCGAGGTTTAACGACAAATCATCTGTCAGTCTGCTGTAGCATTAGAGGCTTGTACCAGCCTTCTGCAAAGACGTCTAACCGAGACTGTGACATCTGAGAGTTTTGATTATCCATACCCGAGGCAGTGAATGTCAGAGTCAGCGATTTCAGCGCTTAAAACTGAAATTTCAAACATATACAGAGCCTTATTTCAGTATTGTGAAAGCCACACTATCAGAAATAGTGCCAGGTCTAGAAGGTTGGATTCATGCTGGATGTAGATAGATACTAATGTAAGTGGAAAGATGTAAGTAGATACTCTGAGTAGAATACTGATTGGTTGGATGGAATGGTCCGTGTCATTTGTGTTGTCCCTTGTTTACAGAACCAGGGACGTGACAGAGATTGGAGTTTTTCAGTGCACAGATGTTTGATAGCTTCCAAAAAGTCTGCATTGCTCAATAACATGAAACATTTACATTTCTGGTATTTTGGCAGACACACTTATCTAGAGGAACTTACAATTCATTCTTATTTTATACAACTGAGCACTTGAGGGTTAAGGGCCTTGCTCAAGGGCCCAGCAGTGGCAGTACAGTGGGATGATGAGTACTTCCTTATCTCCGGAATCCATCATATGGCGCTTTCTGTACTGCAAATTATTTTTTGGTTTCAGAGCTCCTCAGGAGGGCGCCATTGTTGCAGAAAGCTATTCTGCGTACCCTGTTAAAGCACAGAGAGGCTCGGAGGAATGGATGCTCATAACCCGCACTCGGCCGTTTTGATGTGTCTCTGGACATTGTGGTTGTGGTTTTATTGTAAATGTAACAGCCTACACTTAAGGCATCTGGCCCTTATCCAGAGTGACTCAAGGGCCCAGCAGCAGTAGCTTGGTGACCATGGGATTCAGACTGACAACCTTATAATCAGCAGTCCAACACCTTAACCACTGAGCTGCCACTTCCAGCCTAAAGAGCTAAATTTGTAGCAGCTACACCACCAGGGGAATGTTTTCTATTATGCCTGTAAAACACTGGATGGATTCACAGTTCATTGTGACCCTACAGAGACAGGACACACTAGAGGGTTGTACTTTACTTCACTATAAAACTCTTAGAACACAATCGGAGCACACTTTCTTTCTTAGTGCAGACATAGCAGTTCTACAGCAAGCGTGTGTCAGTACAACTGTATAAGCTGTTATCTTGTGTGCCGATAATTTTATTATCCCAGTCTGTGGCTGGAAGAGGATTAGAAAGTGGCTGTGTAAAGCTTTACGGTTATGACTCAGAGCAGCTACTCAGGCACCAGAACATTCAGAGATCTCCGTGAACAAGAGAGAGTTGCGCAGTGGGGAAACTCCAGCGAAACAGGCAAGCACACACAGACATAGTAAATACACAGCGTGTGTGTGAGTCTGTGCGAGCCTGAGCGAGTCGCCATGCATGTTCTGTGTGGGTTTGTGTTGGTGTTCGTGTGTGTAAATTATACTAGCTTTAGTTGGTGTGCATTCGGCAGTTTTGCCTCTTTTCATTCCTCTGGAGTGTGTAGTGCTGTGGTTCTTGCCACACATGCAGTCACTCACACACACACGCACGCACGCACGCACACACACACACACACACACACACACACACACACACACACACACACACACGTACGTCTCTCCCCCTTCATGTTGCCAAGGGTAACAGGAGCGAAACACAAGGAGACGCCACACAGTGAGACGAACGGGTTGTGGAGAAGGTGTGCGTGTGTGTCTGTGTTTGTGTCTGTGTGTGTGTGCATGATGCAGCGCTTTAATCATAAAGGTTTGTTGCAGATTCTTTGAATCCGAAGAGCCTGTAACAAGCTGAGATTAGGATGTTTAAGGTGTGAGATGTTGAAGCATATCTTATTATCTCTAGAGGAATTGAAATAGTCTCGGTGGCTCAGGTACTCTGGAGAAGAAGAGGTGGCAGGTGTGTGTGTGTGTGTGTGTGTGTGTGTGTGTGTGTGTGTGTCTGTGTCTGTGTCTGTGTCTGTGTCTTAGTGTGTGCTGATTTTGCTTGTAAGACTGAGGCTCTTTCAGAGTTCTATTAGTAGGAGGATGATTGACAGCTGTGGGCCAGTGTGGTGGTGGGGCACTGTTCTCTCTGTCCTTCATCTAATGCTTCAGAGAGACAGAGATGGCCTTCTGACAGGGTATGCCGAGGCCAGTTAGACGCTGGCATGGAACACACACACACATACATATACACACACAAAATGATGTCCAGCTCGGGTTCTAAAACTCTGTATCTTAAGAATTATTGCTATAATGTGACATCAGTAAACACTTTGTACCTCTTTCTGTATAAGCAGATATAACTTCTGTATCAATATTAAGTTAGAAAAATGTTTTCTTATGAAATAAGAAAAATGGCAAAAATGTTAAATATATGATGTAAATATTATATTTACACCATGTTTTTTTTGTTATGTGGTTCAGGAGCAGCAATATAATAGAAATATCAGATCATGATACCTAAACACTCTTCTATGATATACGATATGTATTCACATATTTCAGTTAACTAACAGTTTGCAAGCAGAAGAGTAGTGCAGCAAGTAAACAGTGGCATTTTTCTGTCTACAAAATGGAAAGAGGCTACATTAAATATCATTATCAATTCATTGTCTATCGCTTATCCAATCTATTCTCGGGTCACGGGGAGCCTGTGCCTATCTCAGGCTTCATTGGGCATCAAGGCAGGATACAATCTAGACAGAGTGCCAACCCATTGCAGGGCACACACATTCTCATGCAATCACACACACACTATGGACAATTTAGAGATGCCAATCAACCTACAATGCATGTCTTTCGACCGGGGGAGGAAACCGGAGTACCCTAAAGAAACCCCCGAGGCACAGGGAGAACATGCAAACTCCACACACACGGCGGAGGCGGGAATCGAACCCCCAACCCTGGAGGAGTGAGGCAAACATGCTAACCACCAGGCCACCGTGCCCCTCTTCTTCTTCTTCTTCAGCGTCCTGGGTTCCAGTCTTGTTCCCGCTCACTGTGTGTGTGGAGTTCTTGGTGTCCAACGACATGCTTCTAGGCTGATCGGAGTCCCTAAAAATTGCCCGTAACTTGCCCGTGAGTGCGTGTGTGCCCTGCGTTGGGTTGGCACTCCGTCCAGGGTGTATCCTGCCTTGATGCCCGATGACGCCTGAGGCACAGGCTCCCCGTGACCCGATGATAGATCAAATAAGCGGTACAGACAGTGGAATTGGAATTATTCTCAATTTCAAACATTTACCTCAATAATTTAAGGCCTAAGGCTGGGTATTATATTAAGAATAATTTTGGACCATGTTGATATATTAAAATAATCCACATTGGTGTATGCAATCAACAGCACTATCTTGAGTGTGTTATTTCACAAATACCTCGATTACAATCTTTCAATGGTTTATAGTTACATTTAATTTTTGCGGAACATCCTCAAGACAACTTAGATCCTGTTCTCGCTTATCTTACAGCTGTGATAAACAGTCATTCCCTCACCAGCATCTTGTTTTCTCTCTCTTTAAGAAACACAGCTTGTCATATTACAGAAAAGCACCATGACCGTTACAAAGCAGCGACACTCGAGACTTCTCAGAAATGCCTCCTAACAAAAACCTTCACCACATCAGTGTTTGTTTTCCATCATTTTCACCACGAGTGATGTTTTTTCTTTGTGTTTTTTAAATCCATTTATTATCAGGCTTAGATTATGCAAAGCATTTGCCTTTTACTCGCTGTGTGTGAGCTGTTACTATAGAAACAATAAAGTATTAAAACAAGTACATTAATACAGCTGTCTGAACTGTACTGTTATATAAAATGAATGCATTCCTTCCGACCAATCAGATTTCAGAATAATTTTTCTATCTGTATCTTTCTATATATGGTATGTGGAGGGGAATTGTATCTAATCGAATATAATATTAGATATTGGCATCTGCCCAGAAATCTTATTTCTGTTCATCCCTATAAATATCAGGACTGTGCATCTTGGCTGATGCTGATACTGAGCAGATGCTGATGTCCTCACAGTAAAAAATGTCCTCCAGATCCTGATTACATGTTATGTTGAGTTTAATTATTGTTAAGGTCAAATGTTAAAGATTCTGCACTGTTTAGCATTCATGGGTAGTGTTGGAAATGTCTTGTGCTGTTTTTCTGGAGTCTGGATTACACAACCACACACACTCACATTGGTGTTTGAGAGGAAAGGTGGATGTAAAGAAATCTTCAAATGGCGTTTTACTCATTCTTTCACAGCTCCATCTACATCGTCCATTCAGGTCCAACATGTAAATAGTGCATACTGTTCGTTATAAGCTAATAACATGGAAACATGACAGCTGATGTTGGTAGTCTAATAGCAAATCTTTATGAATAGACTAATACGTGGTAAGTATTAGTTTGGTAAGAGCCTATTGTTGAATTTATTTATACAAGGAAAAAATATTTCAAAATGCCAACTAGTATTGATAACCCTTTATAAATTGAATGTGTTTGGACCGGAAAGCATGTCACAATGTTTTCCCATTGATCAATCCAACAATGCAGGTCAATACTGACCTACATACAAGCTAATAGCACAGATCCAATGAATCCTCTTCACTTATTTAGTGAAGGAAACCGCTAGAATATTTTTGAACTAGCTGTGTTTATTGTGTCACGTTTAGTACTTCCTCAGATTTTCTCCTGGCATGTTTACTCTTTAAAAAGAAAGCTGTAATCATAGTAGGGGGCAATGAATTCTGCAATAGAATGACATTAATGGAACAGCATTATTCATACTGGTAAAGCATAACATTAGCAGTATGACTCTCAGATTTCCTTGTTATGTTATACCATCACAGCACTACGCAAGCAAGCTTTCCTTACAAAAAAATGTCATTATTCACTGACTTGCACATTGGACACATGCTGTGGTCAAAATGGATTCCAGCTGGAGCCACTTCTACCTGCTATGAAATTGTCTCGCGGCAAAGAGCATTTTTTTTTCCACTGATTTTTTTTTTTTTTTTTTACAAAGTGCTTTATTCTTTAGAGCAAGCGAAAGTGGACTCTGACTCTGGTCGATTTAGATACAGTTCGGTCAAGCTGAGTGCTTGGGCTTCAAATATTAATAAACAGCTGGCAGCATTAGACAACCCGCTTTAACCATGATTGGAATTATTTATGATTGATGTGATTGAAAAGCTTTAATTCAAAGTGCTAGGCTATTTTTGACCCAGGTGTTGACCGTAAGTCTACTTAACAGATAAAGAGCCAGCGCTGGACTAGTAAAAGTCCTCTGATGATAGCGCTGGTTTATATCTTGCCTTTCCAAAAAAAATCTCAGCTTTTCTGAAAGCTGTGTATCCACTTTTTTTTTTTTTTTTTTAACTCTTTCCACCTCTTAAAGGAAGCCTTTTTTTTATCTGTTCATAGTTACATGCAATGTTCAGGAACATCCTTGGACTAATTTGTTACTCACGTTATAGCAGCTATAAACAAACAAACCAAACAAATGCAGCTTGTCATTTTGCCTACAACACACAAAGTCCTGAAGACTATCCCATGGGGGAAAACCTACAGAGTGTTACAATGTGCTGGAAACAGTTAATGTAGAATAATTGTCTCTTTCAACATATCAACGATTATACCTTTTTCACGTTTAAATAACAGCATGTTTATTATTAGTCTGAGAACATAAACAGCATCCTATACATAATTCCCTTTCAGTGCTTTTAGACATTGGACATCATACCGTGTTTTGAGCTGTTGGCATTGAGGGAGAGATCCCAGGGGATGGATTCTGAATGATGGCACTGTCTTCAGACTGTGTTCCACTGTATTTGGATAGTCCACTGCAGTTATCAAGCAGCCTATAATAGAGAATGTCCACAGTTTATGATTGTTAATGTTTAAAGCAGAACATCGATAGCCTATAAACATATCCCTAGTTCTGTCTCATTTTCAAATTCATTGAAAAGTAATCAGTCAATTTATTACTGGATTTTATGGCAAAATTTTTTTTTTTTTGGGGAAAAGAAATATACCCCTTAACCCCCAAAATTGGGTTTTTTAAAAAATATTTTCTCATGCCCCAATTTCCCCAATTTTAAAAAAGGTTTTGCAAAAAACCCCAAATCTTAACCCGTTTAGCCCCCCAATTTTCCAAACCCAAAGTCTTTAAACCCCTTAATTCCCCTCCTTTTTTAAAAAGAAGCCCCCCCCCCGGATCCCACACACCCCCAATCGGATTTGGAAAAGGGGGGCCTTTTCCCTTCAAAAAAGGTAGCCTCTGGCCCAAAAACCCCTTTTTTTAAAATAACAATAGTAAAAAAAATTAAAATTTTTAAAAAAAATAATTAATTAATAAATAATATAAAATTATTAAAATTATTTTAATAAATGGTCGTTTTTGTCAAAGTTGTTGTATGTGTGGTTTTTGGATTTGTAAACTGTCACAGGTTGCAGTTTGCATAGCACACCGTGAACAAGCTGTAATTTACTGTGTTATGGAGCGAACTGGATTTTTTAGACAAGCTAAGAATGTTTGTATTTTCCGTTAGCATTATTTTTGGCTTTGTTATATTCATGTTATATTGTTTTGATCCAGTATTCTGAGCAAAAGAAGTGATTCGGAAGTTCAGTCTCCGGTGTCTACACCACTAGGAGGCCTAAACAAACAGGCTACTGCATAAAAAAAACATGTAGTTGAATCCTCCAGGCCTCACACCTTGTACCAAAGTCACCATACCTACGCTATTAACTCTATATGATTCCATTCAACACTGCTGTATCATGTAAAGTGTTTGGAGCTCTACAAGTGATATCTTGAATCTAATTGAGTGTATCTACAATTTTGTATTAAAAGTACAAGATTAGTAAGGATTAAGCAAGATTATTTAGGCATATTTTACTATTTTTAAGCTTTAGATTATTGGCAGATAGTTTTGCTCTGATCTAGAAATGAATGCTTAAAATTAGTAAAATAATCTACAAATACAACAAGGAAATATAAAGCATAAAAAATTCTAAAATGTGTCTTGAAATAGGCTTAATAATTTTATATTTGGTTCATTGTAATCTTATAATATGTATTAGTAGATACGTTTGACTAAGGACCGAAAAAATCTTCTCATTTGTAATTTTTTTTAATAACGTTTCAAAACAGCATGGGATTAATGAGTCCACTTTTGGTGAACGTTACCAAGAGTTTAATAGTTTAATATTACATTAGTTTCTTAAAAGGTTTTTGAAATGTTGAAAAAAAGTATAATGGAACTTAATAATATGCTGTAACTCTAAGGGCTTTATGGTGTATTCCTTTAATAAAAGGCTCTTTATTGAAGGAAGAAAATCTGGTAACCTGACCAGAGGTAGAGAACAAATGTTTCGCATAATCACCACTTCCCCATCTCAGAAGGCTATGTTCCACAAGTGACCCCGATGTCCCATTTATATTGCTCTATCAGCGACATTTGTGCTGTTTGGTCTCTATACAACGTACAGATGAAGAAGTCAATATGGGTGAGGTGAGGTAAGGTCAGTAAACCCTCGTGACGCTCCTTCCCTCTGAGTTTAATGGGCTTTTTTTCTCACTGTAAAAGTGCAGATAACAACCGCAGCCCACACATTAGAACACAGGGACTTGGCACTGACGCTGACCCCATTATTGACTAAAAGCAGTGTTGCTTTTGAGGCCTAATTACTTTTCTCCCTGCACTGCTTGAGAAAAGGTCTCTGCTCTTCAAAAAGCAACTGGGGGTGGAGCAAGAGGGAGAGAGCAAAGCAGGTGGATGATATCACAAACATGCCAGCGTCTGGAGATGCGTCAGAGTTTTGGAGATGTTGAGTTGAAAAACGTTATGAAAAAATAGTGATATTTCCATATGTGATGCAGATAGTGGAATAATGTGGAAAGGTTTATTTCTAATAAAAGGGATTCTGTCCTAAAATCTGATAGAATATTCTAATATTTGTCCTTAGCAGCCCAGTATCTGTTGTACATAAAAAATATTAATAGAAACATCTATTCTGTGATATTAAAGTAAGATGTATTGATTTCATATACAGTTGAGGATAATTCTGAAGAAATACTATGCAGTGTGAGTGTTATGTAAATCCATCCATTTTCTGTACCACTTATCCTGCACAGGATTGTGGGGAACCTAGTGCCTATCCCAGTGGTGCAAGACAGGGTGCAGGGCACAATCACTCACACACCCCCATTCACACACTCTGGACAAATTAGAGAGGATGCACAAGTTTCTTTATTGGAATGTGGAAAAAAAAAAAAAAAAGATTGTTTAAACCAGAGTATAAAATGTCCATCTGTATCGGTTCCACATTCACATGTTGCAGTGCATCATTACTGTTTATGTGTCATCATCTCATCTGAAACCGCCTTTTGAATAAAGCTTTTGTTTATTTTTTCTTAAAGTTTCTTCAAAACTCAGCAGAATGACACAAACTAGACTGTGTGAATGAGCTGTTTTACTGAAATGGCAGGAAGTTATATAATACCTGAGGTGGCAGTGAGGCTTTGCAGTATAATTCAATATGTGTTGGAGCTGATCAGATAAAAGAAGAGTTCTTTGCAAGAACACACTGTATATCACGGTAGCATTTGATCACGCTACAAAACTGATATTATATTGTGGAAATTAAGAGACGATACTGACACATTTCTTTGTGTCTTACTACCAGTTTTGGCAGTTGGCCAAAAGTACACTAGTAGTCTGTGCTTTGCGAGGCTGTTGAGGGTCTGTAATTTGCCAAAGCACTTACAGAACACTCATCGGCAACGGTTCTCTGACGAAGTGCTGAGGACTCGCTGTGCTGCATTGTGCTTTCTCTGACACCTGATTCAGCTCGTCAGGTGCTTGGTAATTATCTGATAAATGTAACAAGGTCTTTAGAACAGAGCAGAAATTGCTATAAAGTAGATCAGCAGCAGTGAGGTTAAGAATAGCTCTTCTATGGGAGTATTGGCAGGTACAATGCTGAGATGGTTAATGTCTGTTATTAATTTAACGACTAGTTAATGTTAATGAGTTAATGAGTCGTCTTTACTCTTCAGTAGATACATCAGACAAATACAGAATTACAGAATTCTATTACATATTAAGTGAAATAGCCTCTGTAGTAAATAATACTGCTTACCCTAGTGCCACCGACGCTGGATATGTTCATCAGGAACTGTGGGATTGTGAGAAGTTCATGTGGTTTTAATTTATTAAAAGAAGCAGTCATTGGCCATCATGAATGGATTCAAGATTCAAGATTTATTTTATGGCATTTGGCAGAAGAAACGTTTATGGCAAGATTTAAGCTTTTATTTGTCACATACACAGTTACATACAGTATACAACTTGCAGTAAGATGAAAAAAAAAATTGGCCTACTCCTCCTCGACTGTGTGTGTAAATAAACTAAATTTAAGTTAAGAAAAATATGAATAGAAATAATAAGAAATAAGATGAAGTAATAGAATATGATGTGCAGTGATGTTCCATATAGTAACAGGACAGAATGTGCAAACTTTACAGAATGGAAAGTGATGTATTGCCCATGCAGGTGACAGTTAAAATGCAGTGTGCTGATGGAGTACATGACTATTGAAGAAAAGTGGTGTTGCATAGATAGGTATGTCAGATGATCATGTCTAAAATGTTATTTATAGTAGTATTTGGCTTCTCTGGAGTCTAAGACAACAACATGAGCAAGGGTAAAGATAAAAATTAAAAATGCCATCAGGCTAGAGATCTCTCACACTCCCTGGGTTCTTGTTGGGTTAAAATCTGAGCTGCATAATAAAACATTCAAATTAATATTGCTGTTAATATTGCTGTTTAACTCTTGAAACTAACAAATTTAACCAGAATATTATTGAAATCCACACTTTAATTGTCACGTTTTCCGGTGTCCATGGTATGAAGTAACAGACCCAGCGCGCAGATGGACAAAAGACAGGGGTTTTATTAACTTAAAACAAACAAACAAACAAACAAACACAAGAACTGACGCCACACGTAAACTCCACGCGTAAACTCCACGCGTAAACTCCACGCGTAAACGCCACGCGTAAACGCCACGCGTAAACGCCACGCGTAAACGCCACACAACGATGACACAACGACGACGACCAGCCCCGAACCCTGGCAAAAGGCCTCTATAAATACAAGACATAATCAGGATAAACATTAGGGATAGGTGAACAGCAATCAGGAAAACAATGGGAACAGGCTGGGCTGAAACAAAACACATGACATGACAAACAATGACAAAACATGACATCACACAACCCCTGCCAGAAACTCCCCCTAGTGGCCCAACACAGGGCCTACCTCCCATAACATTAATAATAATGCTAATATAGTATAATATTATTATTATTATTATTATTATTATTATTATTATTATTATTATTATTATTATTATTATTATTATTATTAATTATTATTATTATTATTATTATTATTATTATTATTATTATTATTGAGGCATTGGTGGCTCAGTGGTAGGCTTCTCGCCTATCATGCGAAAGGCCTGGGTTCGATTCTAGCCAATGCCTCAACCCCAGCCACTGGATGCAGTGCCGGTCCCAAGCCCGGAAAAATGGGAGGGTTGCGGCAGGAAGGGCATCCGGCGTAAAACCTGTGCCAAGTTGTTGTGCGGACCAGTCGGTTCGCTGTGGTGACCCCGAACAGGGAGCAGTCGAAAGCAACTTCTCTATTATTATTATTATTATTATTATTATACAACAGTTATTGGTCGAGCAACATTCCACAAATGCTGACATTTACTTTAACTGTCACTGCCCTTGTTTTTGTTTGCTGTGTACAATTCCACTTCCTAGTTTGAAACTGTTCCTTCTACCGTTAATGACTTTTAAGAAATATAACTCATGACTTAAAATACGAAAGGAAGAAAAGAAGCACATGTAATGAGAAAGTACAAATTAATGTGTGCTACCTAGCAAGCTAGCTGACATGCGATAAGGTGCATGTGGCTTCTTGGGGCTTTATATATGTGTGTAGCAAGGCAGAAATAAACAGAACATTTGGACATCTTGTGTCCAAAATGTCACTTAATCTGTCAAATCACAGTCGCTGATATTCAGTTTAACCACCGTTTTTCTGGCAATATTGTTTAATTAACTCCTTTAGTTATTAATACCACATTGAAAGACACTCCTCTCAACCAGCAACATGTCAGGTGGTGAGTGAGTTGTAGCTGTGAGAAGCAGAAGGCTGTATTATCCAATGTGCAGTGTGTATGTACCCCTGGAGCTTATATAAGCCGGGAAATGTTGATTTACGCATAAATTTGAATTTATCAGTGCATGGTTGCAGTGGGAGTTTGCATTGCTACCTTCAGCATTTCCGTTTGATCATGGGATCGGGTTACTTTATATCTGTGGAGTTATGTATTTTTCTCTCTGTCTGCCTTCTGCCTGGGTTTCCTCCAGATTCTCCAGTTTCCACCCCCTAAAAGCTCTGATTATCCAGTAATCGACTAATTTTGGGTCACTGTAGCGACTACACTCTACCATTTTCTCAGTCTGAAAGTTATCACACAGCCTCTCATATTTTCCATTTTTGATATTCTCAGCGATGAATCATGTAGCATGAGTCCCACTGTGATTAGTTACAAGTACAGAGATGAGAAACAGCCATCGAGAGTCTGAGAGGAAATCAAACTCTCTCATGCGCAGCAGCTCCCTGAACCCTGTTATCTGTTTATGTGGGACAAGAAATATAAGCACAATAATGTTGAAATGATTTGGAAGAAATGTTTACCCAAGTGGTTGTTAGGAACTGCAAAAATAAAAACAAACATCCCTGCCATCACACATTATGAAAATAGAAGTGTTTCTTTTCACTATCCGCTGCCTGCATCTCTGTAATCGATATTTCCTTTTAGTTCTCTTTTCGTTACACAGTTAAATGGTTACAAAGACTGCTATTGCATTCATAAGCTCCTGATCCACCAGAATCGTGCTCATAATAAAATAGTTACTGAAGAATGTGAAATTATTGTTAAAATAATAAGGGGGATACGGTGGCTAGCACATTTGCCTCACACCTCCAGGGTTGGGGGTTCGATTCCCATCTCTGCCATGTGTGTGTGGAGTTTGCATGTTCTCCCTGTGCCTCGGGGGTTCCCTCTGGGTAATCCAGTTTCCTCCCCTGGTCCAAAGGCATGCATTGTAGGTTGATTGGCATCTCTAAATTGTCTGTAGTGTGTGATTGCGTGAGTGAATGAATGAGTGTGTGTACCCTGCGATGGGTTGGCACTCCAGAATGAATGAGTGTGTGTGTACCCTGCGATGGGTTGGCACTCCGTCCAGGGTGTATCCTGCCTTGATGCCCGATGATGCCTGAGATAGGCACAGGCTCCCCGTGACCCGAGAATAGATCGGATAAGCGGTACAGACAATGAAAAATGAAATGAAATAATAAGATGGGACTGGTATCCCATTTAAACATCTTACGTCCCATGTACCACAGAGATCCACCCTGACCCCAAGCAGAAAAAAGCAGTTAATGACGATAAAAAAACTAATGATCATCTGATAATGGTAATTGAAATCTGGTCGAGGGGCATTCTTATACTGGCCGTTTGACATATCTTAGTGTTGTGTTCATATGTTATAGCTCTTAAATGCTTTAGAAATGGAGTTGCCCGTGTAGTCCTACTCCTACAGATACCGGAGCTATAGATAGATACAAATTTAGATATTTGGCTTTTTGTTGTTATTTTTAGAGATGTGTGGGTCTAAACATATTTAATAAAACAGCTCAGTTTATTAGAACAGCTGCCAAGTAATCTGAGATGAAATTTTCTTATCTCTTCAGTCAGATACGTACCAGCACGCACACACGTCCACACACTACGCAAATACACTGAAGCATTCAATAGTCGTTCACACATCTTTATCGAAGCATCAGCTTGCAGTCAAGGCACAGCATGAAGCTGCAGACAGCTCTCTCTCTCTTTCTCTCCCCTCCCTCTTTCTTACTCTCCCTCACTCGCTCACTCACTCACTCACTCTCTCTCGCTCTCCCTCTTCCTACCTCCCTCCCTGTGTGTCTTGCTCTCTCACTCTGAGCACCACACCACTCCACTCTGCAGCCGTCCTAACAGGAGCTCACTACTCCGACACCGGCTCGCTCTGCTCTTCCACAAGCTCTTTTCTCCTTTCTTTTTTTCTTCCCGGTTCTATTTTCTCCCTCCCTGCATCAAAGTGCTGAGGAGGTGGCTGAGAAACGGAGTTGCCGAGTTGCCCTGCTCCCCCGTTGGTGCGGGCTGGGAGCCGGTGGACGGGATTAAAGGGAGCAAACCGGAAAGGATTGCAGGATGGCACAGCAGGATACACTGGCTGTGCCACCCATGCCCAAGCATGTGGGGTTGAACGAGGACCTGGTGAAGATCCTGAGGGAGAACCTCCTGCAGCAGGAGCGCCCACGCGGGCAACGCCGCTCACCCGCCGCCATCTCGCCCCGTCTGTCACCCCGCAACTCGCCACGCCTGCTGCGTCGCATGCTGCTGAACAACAACATTCACAAGCAGAGGCGCTTCACAGTGGCACACACATGGTAGGAGCGCAAAACCTCTGTGGGCTGTGCGTGTAGTAGAGGGATCACACAATTTAGACGGGTTTCTTATCGCGACTTATCGTGATTGCGATCAGAGAATAGGTCCATATCATACAGTGGCATGTTTGTGTTTGAAAAGGTTGAATTATTCAGTTTCGAGTCTTGTGCTCCAAGGAAAGGTATTTGTATTTCTCCACATGCAAAGCAGAATGTTAATGTGAGAGCAGCTTTTAATGCACATTTCTGCCTTTGATATCACCGCCCTATTCACAACACCTGGCGGCTTGAGCTGCTGAAAAAATCATGCTCGTGCTAGCCCTGTACCTGTGGACCTTCCTGAAAGAAATTGCATGTTTATCTCTCTCTTTGCTTCCTCTTTCCATTGCGTTGTCCTCTCTCTGCTCCACACTTGAAAGTGATGGAACTAATTGTTTCCTTTCAGTGGATCAGTCCAACATTCTTGGGTGTATTTCTCATTGTCCTTCACTAGGTTGTCTGTTTTAGTTTCAAAGACTTGACCTGCACTACTGCCTTTTTTTTCTTGTAAGCAGCTGGATTCGTGCCGTAAGCTGCCTCTCCAACACCTGGTGTAAATTTCACTAGTGCTTTCCATCTTATTACCATTTTGATGACCCTGTTTGTGTTTTATTGACACGGCTTTCTTATAAATATTTTCCTTAGCCAGAGCACAAACCCGGCTCATGCTGCTCATCATATTCATTATGGTGTGACTGCTGTAGAACCCTTGCAGTGCTACGCGGTATAAAAGAGTCTGAATGGTGCGCCACATTTCCAAAAATCCATTTAAGGCCTTTGCGAAGCCAATGCGTCAAATCCGAGCTTATTACCCAATGTACATTCTCAAGCTGCGTGCAGGCATGTAATCAAGAAGCCACAGCTTGAGCTCATTATGGATATAGAGGTTAGCGTTGCTGCTACTGTTCTTGTTGCTATGTACTATCCAGCATTGCGGAGACGTGTCCAAAGGAAACGTGTATCATCTACACAAATGTGCGCAATTACTGACCTGCAGCACTCTGTGCCATTAATTGTGCTTGCTCTGAAATTGTCCTCCAAGGAGTGGCCCACTCAGGTGAACACTTTCAAGTAGCATCTGGCTTTAATATCATGTCTGCTCGAGTTTCTGGTCTTCCGAAGCAAATACGCCAATTTCTCTGGCAGTCTTCTAAAAATTAGTTTTTCCTCTAGCCGTGACATTCTTAATAATTCTCAAATGGACAATGCTAAGTAGATATCTGTTGTGCAATTGCTGTTGCTTTTGGAAGAGAGTTAGAGCTTGGAAAAGAGTTGCTCAGGGATTTTCCTGGCCCTACTAAAAGAAAATTGTTCAGTGGCCCGTCTCTCTTTAATTCCATATTACATGTTGTACAAAAATTAACTAGAATCAGAAGTCCCATTCAGATGCCTCCTTCAGCTGAGGACCTCTATATTTGCCCCTAGCACTGCTGACAGTTTTCACTTAGCTGGGTTAGGATTGAGATGGACTGCTTCATGCAGCTCATTTTGGCTCGACAGAACTGCACCATCAATCACATAGGATTTGAACACAGGACAAGATCTCAAGGATGGTGCTTGACAGAAATGAAAATCTCAGTAGCATTGCCAGAGAGAGCCTGGATAAAATAATGTCTGACTGCCAGACATGTTAGTAAATGCTCTGGCAGCATTTCTTCTTTGTCTATATTTGGTCACTGGTGAATGAAAATGGAAGCCGGTTTTCATAATGGGTGTACGTGTTTGTGCAAATATTTGTGCGCATCATCATGCATTTATATTTACCCACAACTTGGCCTGTCACAATAATTACACCAACATGTCATCCTAATTAATTAACAGCAGGGTTAAAGTGATTGTAATTGCAGTAGAACCATTGGGGCAACCTGTTAGGGGTCAAGTGAGGTGCAAGGTGCATATTTCTTTTTATTCTGTTTTCACATTGCTTCCACATGGGAGTCTATGGCATGCTTCATACATTTTTATGACATTTGGCACAGTTAGAGAGGACAGTCTCAGCTATGTACACAGTAGTTTTGGTCTATTCCGTCTCAAGCACTCAACTGCCACCAACTGGGCAAATTTGGACATACATTTTCAGTAATCACTATGCAACAGCACACAAATGTAATCACAATTTTATCTCTGCTTCTTTGGGTCATGTCAAGTTCAGACAATACCCTGCTGGTAATTTCATAGTGGATGGACATATTGGACATATCGGGAAACCATGTTGGATTTACAGGCATTTCTTGATATTGTGAGACCAACCTGAAGAAAAACAAATAAATTTGAAAGCGTGACATAATCAGATTTGTGTGAAAGGGAAGACAGGTTAAAAACCTAAGAGACTCCAAGAAGCTTTGTCTAAATTCACCTCTAGAGGTTGCTATAAATCACTGATTATTTCAAACTTTTGACCTGTTTAACATCTAATCATGATTCGTCTTTCTGCTGATTCCCTGCTGAAGCCATTCCACAGCAATACTTTTACACATCAAACTTGGTGCATATAATGGATATAAGAAGTCCAGACAGCCCTGTTAAAGTTGCAGGTTTATGCTATTTTTCTTATTTCTCCCTTTTTAATATTTTCTCCCTTAATTTTTATATGTTCTTATTTAACATGGATGGTGGAAGAAACCCTGTACAGACAATTCTGATATACAGTGGGGCAAAAAAGTATTTAGTCAGCCACCAATTGTGCAAGTTCTCCCACTTAAAAAGATGAGAGAGGCCTGTAATTTTCATCATAGGTACACTTCAACTATGAGAGACAGAATGAGAAAAAAAAAATCCAGAAAATCACATTGTCTGATTTTTAAAGAATTTATTTGCAAGTTATGGTGGAAAATAAGTATTTGGTCACCTACAAAAAAGCAAGATTTCTGGCTCTCACAGACCTGTAACTTCTTCTTTAAGAGGCTCCTCTGTCCTCCACTCGTTACCTGTATTAATGGCACCTGTTTGAACTCGTTATCAGTATAAAAGACACCTTAAACAGTCAGACTCCAAACTCCACTATGGCCAAGACCAAAGAGCTGTCAAAGGACACCAGAAACAAAATTGTAGACCTGCACCAGGCTGGGAAGACTGAATCTGCAATAGGTAAGGAGCTTGGTGTGAAGAAATCAACTGTGGGAGTCATTATTAGAAAATGGAAGACATACAAGACCACTGATAATCTCCCTCGATCTGGGGCTCCACGCAAGATCTCACCCCGTGGGGTCAAAATGATCACAAGAACGGTGAGCAAAAATCCCAGAACCACACGGGGGGACCTAGTGAATGACCTGCAGAGAGCTGGGACCAAAGTAACAAAGGCTACCATCAGTAACACACTACGCCGCCAGGGACTCAAATCCTGCAGTGCCAGACGTGTCCCCCTGCTTAAGCCAGTACATGTCCGGGCCCGTCTGAAGTTCGCTAGAGAGCATTTGGATGATCCAGAAGAGGATTGGGAGAATGTCATATGGTCAGATGAAACCAAAATAGAACTTTTTGGTAAAAACTCAACTTGTCGTGTTTGGAGGAGAAAGAATGCTGAGTTGCATCCAAAGAACACCATACCTACTGTGAAGCATGGGGGTGGAAACATCATGCTTTGGGGCTGTTTTTCTGCAAAGGGACCAGGACGACTGATCCGTGTAACGGAAAGAATGAATGGGGCCATGTATCGTGAGATTTTGAGTAAAAACCTCCTTCCATCAGCAAGGGCATTGAAGATGAAACGTGGCTGGGTCTTTCAGCATGACAATGATCCCAAACACACCACCCGGGCAATGAAGGAGTGGCTTCGTAAGAAGCATTTCAAGGTCCTGGAGTGGCCTAGCCAGTCTCCAGATCTCAAACCCATAGAAAATCTTTGGAGGGAGTTGAAAATCCGTGTTGCCCAGCGACAGCCCCAAAACATCACTGCTCTAGAGGAGATCTGCATGGAGGAATGGGCCAAACTACCAGCAACAGTGTGTAAAAACCTTGTGGCGACTTACAGAAAACGTTTGACCTGTCATTGCCAACAAAGGGTATATAACAAAGTATTGAGATGAACTTTTTTTATTGACCAAATACTTATTTTCCACCATAACTTGCAAATAAATTCTTTAAAAATCAGACAATGTGATTTTCTGGATTTTTTTTTTCTCATTCTGTCTCTCATAGTTGAAGTGTACCTATGATGAAAATTACAGGCCTCTCTCATCTTTTTAAGTGGGAGAACTTGCACAATTGGTGGCTGACTAAATACTTTTTTGCCACACTGTATATCCCAGTTTTATTTGTTTCACATCAGAAAAACCTGCTGTCGACTTTTTATATCCACTGTATGTCTACCAACATGACGTGTTGTTAACAGACAAGGATTTGCAATTTGGGAGGGCCACTGTAAACAGAAGGTGAGGCAATATCATAGCAAAGAGCTTGATGTATTGCCATTGAATTACATCAAGCCGAGTGCTGATTGTCCCAGTGACTTCTGCTCGTCCTCTGTTTCTAAGAGGTGTGGCCAGAAAATCACTGCTTGTAGCTGTAGTTTATTTCAAGGATTCATTTTCAGCACTGTCATTGTTTGGTTGGCTGGGAAAACCATCACATGTGGAAAATTTGGCATTTTCTGCTGTATATAGTTATCTCAACCACAAGCCACTTTATAGCAAATTTAAAAACTGGGTACATTTAGAAAGAGAAAGCTACATTTAAAGATTCTGTGCTAACTGCAGTGATGCTGCGTTGTGGACAGTTTGACATCTGGCATCTGATCACAACCTGAACTGATTAGGTGTGTGTTTGTTTCATTGGCATGTAGCTGCTCTTTTAACCACTTGATCAAAGCATGACATTCATTATGTGCAGAAGTCACCTTTAGCTAGTAAAGTTTTAGACATCTTTAGGTAACGTCTGCTTCCTCATTCAACGTGATGTTTGCAGGAAGATAATCAAGGCAAGATTAAAAAAATAAATACAAATATTTCTACATTGTTTTGGTGTTGTCACAAATCGCTGAGCTGACGAAGCACGCTGGTTGTGCCGGTGTAGATAAATCAGACCCAACGCGGAGTTAGACGGCGGACAGGGGTTTTATTAAACAAAAGAGACACAGATTCACAAAGACACAACACAAAGACGAGGACTGGCCACTTAACTAAGACAGACGGCCACTATAAATAAGGAACATAATCAGAGACACATTAGGAACAGGTGAACACAGGCAGGAACACATTAGGGAAAGGCGTGGCTAAAACGAACACATGACTAAATACACAAAACCCCTGCTGAAGGCCCCCTAGTGGTCCATCGGGGGCACTTGCCCCCGTAACAGGTGTGATATATCTCTGATTTCTTTAGGGTGTCAAAGTATGTTGAAGGCAGAAAAACTGAATTTTGCCATTTTTGCCTGCTTGCCAGAATTCAGCAATGACAGCAGAGTACTGGATTTCTCAGATCATCACACACATCAAGCGGCACTGATGTTGATAATATATTTATATCATCATAATGAGGTAGAAAAGGGAAAAAATAGTACAAAAAGGAACATTATTTGTTTACATAATGCATTGTTCCCTGCCCTGTAAACATTTTGTCTGTTCTTTTTTAAATATACTTTATTTTAATAATTGTCTAATATCTTCCTTTTGTTTTTTTTTGTTTGTTTTTTTACAGCAATTTCATATAGTAATGATATGCAGTGATAAATTATATTGCTGGAATTCCTTTATTATTAAAATAGCTGAAAGCAACAAAAAAGACAATAAAATTGTTCATTACAACCGGGCTTATGATAATGAATGATCTGAGTAAATTCTAGAACAGTGACAGGCCTAAACCTGAACAGAAATACTCTTAGAAAGATGTTTTTCAAGGGTTCTTTGAATGCTTAATGATTCCCAGGACTCGCGTATGGCTCCAGACTCCAGGCATTCATTTCTCTTGTAACTACAGAGCCTTCCTTTTAGTTTTAATGTAATTGCTAAATAAGTCATAGGAATTACTGAATAATAAAGAGTTCAAGGGCAAACTGAAATCCCTTTAGCTTGCTAGATGGAACCCTTTTTAGCTTATAGCGTGCTGTTTTATGGGGACAGACTTTTTTTTCCCTACTGGTTTTAACCAAAGTCTCACACCAGGTGTGATGTTTATCCTTGAAAAAAAAATGGCCGTGAAATATTTTCACTATAGTAATAAATTGAATTAGAATGATTTTGCACTGTATTGCATGCAAGCTGTTCTCTCCCTCTTCGTGTTCACACTCTCCCACACACACTCACTCAAACATTCAGTCACGATTCCATTCTTTTAATTTTTCCAAGTGATATAAAGCTTCGGTATTAAGTTGCTGTACAAATGCCTGGGACAAATGTCCTGCAAAGGTTTCTGATATTTACCATGGGCTTGAACTGAAGTAAGTAAGTAAGTAAGTGAGAGAGAGTGTGTGTGTGTGTGTGTGTGTGTGTGTGTGTGTGTGTGTGTGTGTGTGTGTGTGTGTGTGTGTGTGTGTGTGTGTGTGTGTGTGTGTGAGAAAAGTTGGCCTGAGCCTGAGGCCTGAAGTAATATATGCCTGGAGCGGGTGAGTGGGAGGCCAACCTTAACCTTCCCATCCTACCTCAGAGTGGTCCGAAATCAGCCTCAGCTATGAACTTGAGTTATTAAAGTTTCTGATACAGGGCTGAATGCAACTCTGGCAGTCTCTGTTCAAGCTGGTTTTACTTTGTACATCAGCACGCTGTTCTGTGCCAGGCTCGCTGCAAACCAGCAGTGGATTTGCAGGGCTTTAGCCGTACTAACAGAAAGCAGTAACCTTGATCAAAGATTGTTTTCTGAGGCAGTGGATTTGGAACAGCTGCCACTTGGAGACAGCAGAAGGTCATCTTTATGAAAGGTCTCCCATGTCTCCATAGACTCCAATTGACGTCAGCAGAATAAGTGGGAATTTTTGTTAGGCTGTTCTTGTACTGGAGGCAAAACAAGATAGAAGACAGAGAAGACAGAATAATGTTCATTAAAAAAGCCCTGGGTGTGTTGTGTGTACTGTGCTGGACAAAAGAAATGTAAATGATTTAGACTAGTGTTGAAAACTTTTACAGTGACAACGATCTGAAATGTTTCTGATAGGGATGCAGTGATACTATATTTTTTCTACACAACATACTGACTTAATACTGAATTGATAAACTATTTAATATTATACAGCCTTGGGCATCATGGAACATTTCATTTAGCTCTGTTTATAGCAGCTGCTGCCATTTTCTGCTACCAGTACACTGGCATGAAATTGAGTTATCAGACATTTTCAATCAGTATGAACAAATGAATAATATTATGGCCGCAAGTCTGAAATAAAATTAGTCAGCACGCTGTTGGCTTTCAGTGTAAGACGTTTGATTTCACCTCTGTTAGGACAGCCTTACACAGAATTTTAGTGGTTGAAGAAAAGGAATTAAACAGTATCTTTAATAGAGCGTGCAAGGACATCTGACCTGAGCACAGAACAGTATCAAAGTATGTGGTCAAAATGCACAGGAAGTGTGTGCAGCTAAGTTCTCAGTGCTCGCAGAAGTGACGTGCTCTCACAAGCAGCAGTGTCTTTGCATGTTTGCTTCACTGCTCCATGCTTGTGAATAGCTTTGTGTGCAATTTACATCACCTTGCACTCATTTTTATTAGCCATGCTCTCTGATATTGCTCTGTCCCATTGCTCCCTGTATTAAAGATACTCTTTAAAATGTTTTTTTTTTTTTTTTTCAGGTTACTGATGCTGTCACATATGTATTGCAGTGTATAAAAATGTTTTTTTTTGTGACAATGATCTCAGTATAATTGTTACCAGTATCAGCCTTTGATGCATCCCTAATTTCTGTTGTATAATATCACACAGATGACCATAATACCATGTGCTTAACATAACAACATCCTAATTTACACATAAAAGGAAATGACATCCTGTTGCTATATGCTTTGTGAATTTCTACAAACCAAATAGTGGCGAAGCATTTCCTGACACACCTGATAATGCAGAATACATTTCCTTTGCTTGTTCAATAATGTTTTAATTGCAGAGATTGCTTAATTTAATGAGTGCACGGTATGAGTGAATGGTAAGTGTGCTACTCATAAACAGTTTCTGTTCCATATTCGTTCCGAGCAAGTATGGAAATGACTTTTGTACATCACTCTCCCAACACGCTTACTCCTCTATATAATGTTCCTGGTAATGAACAGTAAATGAGAGATTTGTACAGTTATAATGATATTAATTCCAATCAATTCTGAACTATTAGGCCAATCACGCGAGACTGAACTGTGATTTGAGTCTAAAATGTCAGCAAAAGCATTCTGACACTAAGTGCCACTCGTATTTTGCAGCATCCCATTATGATTCAGACGTTCTGGGGTATTATTTCCACCTTTTTTTTTTTGTTTAGTTTTTTTTTTTTTTGAGTGGAAAAGTGAGTAATAGGTCATACTTCCTGTTGTGAATGAATGAGAAAGACAGCATGGGCTGCTATAGAATGAAGGAGATTAGTCAGGTTAGCTAGTAGCTAGAATTAGCAATGTAGATTGTACATTCATTAATAAAACATTTTTAAAAAATCTTGTGTCAGGTTAGCTCTAGCTATTAGATAATTTTAGTTGTAAATTTTAAAAGTCCATGAATAAAAATGAAAAATCAAAAAATCATCTTCTGTCCTAAAGAATATAACATAAAAATCCTGTCAGGTTATCTCTAACTTTTATTTAGTGTTAGCAATGAAAGTTATGAACGTTCATGAATAAAAAATAATGACTGTCTCAGAATCGCAGATTGTCTCTGAATGACAGCTCTTAGCTTGGCATGACCTAAAAATCCTGTCACAACTCCTGCCGTGTTAGCTGTAAATTGCAGCAACTGTTAGTAGTAACGATAATGAATGCTAATGAAATTTAAATAAAGAGAGAGAGAGAGAGAGAGAGAGAGAGAGAGAGAGAGAGAGAAAGATTCTGTCAGGTTAGCTCTAGCTTGTAGCTAGTGGTAACAGTGAAAATTCAAGAATGAAAATTAAACGTTGTCTCAGAAATCATGTCATATTAACTCCTAAGTCCTTTAGTCTAATAAAATCTGTGAAAATAAACAAATACTGAATGAATTTGAGCACATTAACAGGTATATATTAGCTTAGCTTAGCTAGCAGGTTAGCTCCCTGGCTGGTGATAAAGGCTTGAAACACAGGATTTACTCAAATATCTATATTATAATTTAGTTCATGTTAATACCAGCTAATGTGGCTATTATCTATTAGCTAGTGACTTAGGTATTTAACAGAAACATTGTATCTCAGTGAAGTTTCTGGAACTAAGCAAAAGACATTATTTTTAGGAAGCAGATGTCATAAGATGCTTCAAATCTGGCTTTCTGATTTTTAGCACAATTTATGTTTAAATATTTTTTGTGTACTGGTTATTAAGGCAGCTGTATATTCCTTAATTACCAGTATTTTGTGTCACTTGCAGCTTATTAAAAAAATTGCCTAAAGTAAATGAAAAAGATAGATAGACAGATAGATAGATAGATAGATAGATAGATAGATAGATAGATAGATAGATAGATAGATAGATAGATAGATAGAAAGTAATTTGTTTACAGCTTCATGGAATGTTAGTACCTCCATAATTTAACAGGCAGCGTGACACACAAAAAAAGGATAAAAATTCAGTCTGCTCCTTATGTCATATTTGGCACTTTATTTATTACACATGTTCCATATGTGCTCACGGTCAAATGATCAATAAACAAGAACTTGCCAAGCCTACCAGCCTGATAACATCAAAGCTTCAGGTTGTGGCGTGTCTCCTGTGTAATACTGATCAGAGACACGGATCTTCTATCATGCATCTAACTTGATGAGTATCTTGATAAATGTGAGCCCAAAGACTCCACATGAAAAGAGTTGTGTAATGAAAGTGAGAAGTGAAAGGGGAAGGGTACCGTTTGCCCAGATGCTCCACACCTCTTTCAACACGCTTTCAGAAGCGTGATTAAGCACAAGACTAATGAGGCAAGATATGAGGTCCCTCTGCTGCCATCACTTTTGTTCCCGCTATTCATTGCTGGAACTAAAAAGCTCAGGCTTTGATAGAGCCCAATCTATGTTCTGTACCTGTACCAAGGAAGCCTCTCCTGATTTATTCACATGTGCAGAGGGCTGCCGAAAATCAAAGAACGAATTCGTTTGAGATGGTAATTACCTTCCAAAATCATAGAGTTGTTGGTCACAGTCCTCGTTTGTCCTCTAACACAGCCAGGTCCTGTGAAAGGCGGGGCCTAGCATTCGGCTGACTACAATTAGTTTTAATCAAGGTTCCTAACTGCTAGCAATTATTTTAGAAAAAGCATGAGATGTCTCGGCCTGGTTGCCAGGAGTGACTGTACTGCTCATCAGTAGTCATTCAGGTTTTGGCAGTCAACAGGACTCAACAGGAGAAATATGTCAAATTTGATTTCCTTAATGACTGTGTTTTTTATTGCTAGAATGAATAAGCAACCCATAATAATAAACTTTCTGATAATATCTGAAATGAAAAATCATAATTTTGGAGACTATAAAATATTTCACTGCCTCAATTATTTAGCTAGTTTAGGTGTATCAGTTTAAATCGAGAACAAAAACAGCCATTTTTATCTTCTTTTGAATATTAAAATGTGAAGACACAAATAGATATTCCATGACAGTGTGCAATTGTAGCTACGTATGATGATTGGTCATTCAGTTAATATATACACTTTTCCTATCTCACTTCCTAATGGGTTCTTTGAATGCTTAACCCATTAAAACCCAGAACTCACCAGCAGGCCCAGGCTCATATCCATCACTCATACTTACTACAGAGCATTCCTGTTTAGGTTTTTATTAGTTTTCCCCAATTAGTTCATTTGTCAGTTCCCAACCAACAGTTTTCTCCTATGACATGACAGATAACAGCTAACAGACAGAGGATTAAGTCTAGCGCATGCTTCAGCATATAAAGCTGCCCTGTGATGTGCAGCATGAGCAGCGGTTCGAAAAGATGCAAGGTCTTAAAGGTTAACTAACTGCCCTCTTGCCATACGTGAGCTCACAGATGCCCACGATTGGTTAGTGTCACTCTGATTGACACAAGAGATACTAATGCTGTACCTCTCACTTGTGGATAAATTTTTAAAAGAGTTCTACTTGAAACCTGTTGTTATAGTGTTCAGCAAAGAAAGATTTTTTTCAGGTACGACTGAAGAACATTGACTAACATTAGCTGATTAGCTTGGTGCTCTGATCTTGCAGTGGGCACCAATTGTTATTAATTAGTTGCAGAAGCTGAATAATGTGATCATTACTAAAGTAAGGATTTTATTTCAGCAACTATAATTATTGCTGTCCTTTTTTATGCCTTCCATCTATAGTCTGAACCCACAGAGTTGAAGATCCTTTTGGCCATGGGTCAAAATAAAATAGAGAGTCATCATTTCTGGGCTATTTGTAGCTCAGTGTTCTTGGCTGTTTTGGCACACATGACTCACTGTACCTACAAGATCCTCGTACTATACATACTCTAATTTAAGTATGGACAAATCCACTTCTGGGCCACACAGCGTTGCATTTTATATCACAATCCTTCTTTTTACTGTGGAACAGCATTACTAATAAGTATTGAGTCATAATTATAGTGTAGTGATCATTATAAAAAGACCTAGCAGAGGTAGAAATATATGCGTTTCTGCTCTGATGCATTCAGAGCACCATTCATTACACCACAAAAACACTTAGTCATCAATTAGCCTAATACAAATTATGGTACATTAACTGCGAGCGAGCAGTAATCAATTATTATTAAAGGACAACTCAAGCGTGTTTTTTTTTTTTCTCAACCTAAGCTCTATCCGTTGCATCTGTAGCACATGTTTGCTTACCACAGTTTTAGATTTCTTTGCTCTGAAAAAAGAACAGAAAAGCTGTTTAATTGAAACTGCCTTAGAACTGAAAGCCTGTGAGGTAGTTTTGAAGGTCAAAAAAATCATTAATGGGAAGCATGCATTATTCATGTGTTCTTCAGTCAAAGGGATTTGTAAACTAAACTCTAAAGCTCTGACATTCTAAAGCTCCTGTCAATATATTTTCATATATTTTCTTACAATTAGTTATAGTTTCTGTGCTGAAAAAAGCCACAAATATAAATAAAATGGGCTAGCTTCATGAGCGTTTCACACTGATTGTATTCATACTTTATACTTAATCTGATCTTGCCGAGCTTCGCCAGAAAAACTCATGACCATAAGTGGTTAATAAGCTGCCTTTTTAAAAGACAGTTAAATGAGAAGCCATTAAAGCTAATTGTAATTCATTTTATGAAATGAGACATAACATAGCATGCTGCTGTTGCACACTACAGTGCCACGCTCTGCTGTATAGCGAAGGGGGAAGTAGCACCAGAGTACACACAAGCAGCAATCTTTAATTATTTTCTGTCTCCAGAAAGCACCAAAGACATGAAAAATCTACCAACACAACAGTCATGACTTGTCAGGAAACAAAAGCACTGTGGAAACTCCGCTTTGTCATTCTGACACATGTTTGTAGCATTAGCACTGTTCATGAGTTGTTTTTATGATGCCAAGAAGACACCGATGTCACTCAGGATCCAATCTGACATGTCTACACACCTCTGAAGCGGT
This sequence comes from Hemibagrus guttatus, assembly GCA_033459395.1. NCBI lineage: Eukaryota > Metazoa > Chordata > Actinopteri > Siluriformes > Bagridae > Hemibagrus > Hemibagrus guttatus. Next base: position 22,649,213 of record JAUCMX010000007.1, read on the forward strand.
TTCTCAGTTTCTTCCTCTAGCTTTCAGTTATAATTAAATTGCAGTTATGGGTGTGTTATACAGAATATTATGTAGGTCTACCATTGATGAGTTCTTACTTATTAAGTCAACTTTAATATCATTTGAAGCTGTTTGAAACCAGGGACTTTAGAGATAAGAGTGGCTTTTCTGTGGGGAAAAAACAGCTTTTGCCTAATTATGCCTTTGAGTAAGTGTTTAAAAAAAATTAATTGCTGTTTGTTGGATTAATTTACATAAGAAAAGCTTTGGTATATGCTATTCACCCATGTTTGTGTAATCCTCAAACATTTATTATTAGAGTTAAATGGTTATAGTTTGGAATTTTTGCTAGATAGTAGAATTTTTAAGCATTTATTATTAAAATGAAGCAACTGTTCTTAGATAAGATTGTCCACAGAGAGATGTGTTGTAATTCATGTGATATTAATTGTATATACACGGATCAGGCACAACCTTATGACCACCTGCCTAATATTGTGTTGGTCCCCCTTTTCCTACCAAAAAAGCCCTGACCTGTCAGAGCATGGACTCCACTAGATCCCTGAAGGTGTGCTGTGGTATCTGGCACCAAGATGTTAGCAGCAGATCCTTTAAGTCCTGTAAGTTGTGACGTGGGGCCTCTATGAGGATTTAAAGGATACTTTTGAATAGATACTGACCACTGCAGACCGGGAACACCCCACAATAGCTTTAGTTTTGGAGATGCTCTGATCCAGTCGTCTAGCCATCACAATTTGGCCCTTGTCAAACTCGCTCAAATCCTTACGCTTGCCCATTTTTCCTGGTTCTAACACATCAACTTTGAGGACGAAATGTTCACTTGCTAAATCCCACCCACTAACAGGTGCCATGATGAGGAGGTAATCAGTGTTATTCACTTCACCTAGCACTGCTCATAATGCTATCGGTATAGTTTGCAGATGCTGTGGATAGAGTTCCTTTAAGGTCTGTTTCATTCTCTGTTCGCACTAGCTCTGGTATCCGGGACAAGCAGATTTCATGTATAGATTATTAGTCTTTTTACTCATAGCTGCCGGGTGGACAAGTAGCTTCAGCAGTCAGAAAAAGTAAACAAATCCCTACAACATGTTGACCTTTGGTAAAAGTTTTTGAGTAACTCTGTTTACACTTATCGTTAAAAATGTGCTATCACAATTCACAAAGGCATTTCTATGATACATTATCTGTTTCATAATATATAGGTTTACTGCAAATTTTTGGAGTAATATCGCAGTGTCACATTACAAAAAAAAATTAGCAACATAACTAAAAATATTTAACAGTATTTTTTAAAATAATAATAATTTTACGTATTAAAAAAAATCGAATTCATACAAATTTATCACACTATCACCATTAGTTCAGGAACAAGGTCGAATCAGCCCCGTAACTCGAATCAGAGCAAGCATGTATGTAGAAACCGTGATAAAACAGAGAATAATACAGTAGTAATAGTAATAAATTTACATGTGAGGCAAGTAGAGAATATCACACCAAAAAGTTGGCCAGAAACTTGCTGACTTCCTGTTGACTGCACAAACATGATGTGCTACTTTGTCTTAATAGGCTAATAAGCATAAGCCTGATTGTTTCCCTTCTGTATTAGTGCACTAGCTAACTCGTTGGCCATATGCTATTAATTTACATTATTATCCAAGTCAGTTAGGTTTCCAAGCAACTGAAACACAAAGGCAGCCCACTGGAGCTTTTACATGGCCAATCAGCTAGCTAACACTTTTATGATTTGTCCAGCTCTATTCGCCGTATGAAAGTCAGAAATGCAGCATGCAGGGTTCAGTAAAGCAGGACCAGGGTTAAGTACTGCTGGTGGGATTAAAGCAGATGGTCTGTGTCTAGCACCAGAAGTGATCAGGATGGAGGGGGAAAAAATCCCTCGCTGTGCAGTAATGAGCCCTCAGCCGGCTGCTTTTCTACGTGCCATGTCATAAATTATACACCATCACCATCTCTCACCACCCCTACAGTGCAGCGGATGACATTTCTGCGGTGATCAGATCCTCCACCATTGTCAGGGCGATGGTATTACGGGCATGTTCTTTTAAAACAACACTTCAACCGTAGACCATTCTTCCTCCGGCTATAACAATCTCCTTCAAGCTTAAATCGTGCAGCCAGGGTCGGAACAGAAACTCACAGAGAGAGACGGCGTCTTTAATATTGCTGGACAGAAGTTTAAGGCAAGAGATGGACATTTTCAGTGCAAGTGAAAGGAAAAGTGTCACTGAAAAGCATTTCTATGATTGTCCATATGACTATACAGGGAGAGCATTTTCACAGTGGTTATTACTGTTAGGCAGAAGGAGTGCTAAGAGAACCCTTTTGGCCACAGGTCAATCCACACCTGAGAACGACAAGACAGATCTGATTATATGGGCTTCCGAGGTCAATCTTTATTTAATCATCTGTTCATTTGAAGAGAGTGATGACAGCACAGCAGAATCCATGTGTTATTACATGAGCTTTCTAATTACGCAGGAGCGCTCAACCTTAGCCAAGGTTTGCTCTGTCAACATCTGCATTCCATCCAACTCCATCTCCTTCTACCTATTCATCCGTTATTCCTGTGTGCATGTGTGTGTGTGTGTGTTTCAGGTGTCTGAATGTGAATCTGGTGCTTATGTAATTCTGATGAGCTGATTTATGTGTGTGAATCACTTACAGGGGTGCTAATTAATCTCTAACCGTGGTAGAGCATGGAGAAGGCTAGATGTCTGTCTAATTGCCTGTTTTAAAGATGAGGCAGCTGCTGTTCTTTTCTGTCCTGATTGACAGCCCAGTGACCTGAGAAGGTTGTTTGTCACATGCTGTACACAATTCGTACATCACACCATCGCAGACAGGCATCAAAGCTTCATCCCCTGTGGTTATTTCAGCACGAGGTGGACTATAATGAAGAGATCTTTATATTGGGGACATTGTGTTTCATAATCATGGATCAGGTGTTTGCAGTCCTGGAAAGAGAAACGTAAAGCATATTACAGGCCATTTAATAATTGTAGTTGTCATGTTGAATTGTATTAACCTTTTGCATTGTCTTTTACAGCCAGTAAAATGTCTCTTGTCTCTGCCTCTCTGTTCTCGTAAGATGCCATTTAAAAGATTGAGAATGACATCTAATCTGGCTGTTCTGTTCCCCAGATAAACAATCATCCTTTAGGTTTCGATCTAAACATCGGCTAATGAAGCATTTGAGGTATTCTGCACAATGTTACGTTATAGCAACAGTGACCCACTCTGACCTGTCTTTGTAATCAAAAATCAACACAAGGACAAAATTATTATGTGTAATAACATTCTTCACTCACAAAGATCCAAATAAACAAGGCAAAAAAATGGATTACAGTTACAGTACATTGTAACTTTATACTATGTGCATTATATATTATGTCAATGTGCAATATATTCACCTCGACGTGCACTTCAGTAATCAAGGCATTACCCGTATGTGCAATCTTATACATGTTTTACAGCGTACACTGTTTATTCATTCATTGTCTACCGCTTATCTGATCTATTCTCGGGTCACGGGGTGCCTGTGCCTATCTCAGGCATCATTGGGCATCAAGGCAGGATACACCCTGGACGGAGTGCCAACCATCGCAGAGCACACACATTCTCACACACACACACTCTCTCATTCACTCACGCAATCACTCACGCAAACACACACTACGGACAATTTAGAGATGCCAATCAACCTACAATGCATGTCTTCGGACCGGGGGAGGAAACCGGAGTACCCGGAGGAAACCCCCGAGGCACGGGGAGAACTCCAGACACACTTGGCCACTAAGCCACCGTGCCCCCCATCCCCCCAACCCCCCCAGTACTCTGTTTATTTGTTTTCAATTCTTCTTTTTTAACTTCTTAATTCAAAAATCCATTAAAATGGGTATTTAAATGTTTAAATGTTGTCGCTGCTGCCACTAAATTTCATTGTATTGTATGCAATGACCATAAAGGATACCGTACCTTATGCTTAACAATCAAGGATACATTTATGGCTTTGAGTTGGACCGTTTGGTTAGACGTGGTTATGTTTAGTTTCACAATGCACTTCATGTTAACACTTTCAACTACATTTTGAATTTGACTCGGAGGGAATGGACTTTAGGTTCTGTTTTCATTGCTGACGTTGCTAAAGCTCAGATTTGAAGACTTCAACCAGTTTTCATGTTCAGCTAGTGCTCTGTTTGTCTCCACAGACGGTGTGAAGTTTATTCTGCTAAAAATATTGTCTAAAGTGTTTATTCAGTGTCCCTGAGAGATTTGTCTTTTTTGGCTCCAGACGCAATAAGGGCAATAAGTGTCAGGTGTTGTTTGGCTCCTTGCACAAACTCAAGCCTGGGTCCTATGATAAAAATGGAAGAGAGTTTCTGAGTCCTGTGTTGAATGACAGGCCAATTGCGAGCCAATTGAGAAGCACATTGTTAATGTTAGCCTGCCTGTTACCTCACACATCTAAGAGAGGGGTATAATTTTGTGTGTGCGTGTGTGTGTGTGTGTGTGTGATGTGTTGTATATAAAAAGATGCAGCTTTCCACAGAATCTAATAAATACTTTTGCACTTTTATTGTCATTTGATTTTGTATAAAGAGGGTTTTTGCTGTATTGTCTTAATTAAAAACCCCACAAGACAAAGCGTGCACATGAAAGCCATGATTGCAGTGACAGAGGCGAGCAATAATGCAAAAGTTCAGAGCTACTATTGTAGCTCATACCTGCCGATATGACAAAAGTACCATATCATGTTACCTGAAGGTATTATTACGACATCTCGGTTAGCCATTACAGTCTCACACTGTGGTGCAGAAGGTGGCATTGCTGCCACAAAGCTCCAGGGTCCTTCAGTTCCATCCCGAGCTTGACTTACTGTCTATACAGAATTTTATATGTTCTTCGGGTACTTTGGTTTCACTTCCCAAAAAAACATGCCAGTTGATGGACTCTGAATTGCCCCTAGGTGTAAATGAGCATTTGTGATGCCCATGATCAGGATAACGCATATACTGATGATGTATCTTGTGACTTTGTGGATGCTTCCACTTGCTTACCATAAAATATTTGCACTTTCAAAATCCATGTCTTCCCAAGTCTCATTCTTTCATCAGTGGATAGTTTCATCTGGACACTGTGCACTTTTACTTAATACCTTCTGCAATCATAAAGACTGTGCTGTGCTCATCCCAGGACTCTTATTTACAGTATTTTCACATTGAACACACTTAGTATTATTTGTCTTTACAGTATACAGTTTTTTGAAGGGTACTGAACTATAATAACACTATCGGTTGTTACCAGAACAAATCAAGGGCTTCATGATGAATCTCAAGCTTTCTCCTTCATGTTGTCTCAACGACTTTGTCTTCACCATTGTCACCTCTGGCAGTTAAATCTGAAAAAAGAAAGAAAAAACAGCAATGTGTATTTGACTTCCAATCTGTTACTTGTTAGTCCTTCCTGAATTCTCAGGAAGGCAAAATTAACGTTATGTAGACATACAGCCCTGCTTTATCCACCAGCATGTTTTTGGTATTGCTCAGAAAATCAACTGAAACACTGAAGGGAAAGTCTGAAAATCCTCCAGCAGCACACATATGCCTAGAAATATTGACACACAAGAAGCACAAGAGCTCCTCTTCACCCCAGCTCTATTTATAGAAGTTCATTTAGCTCTTTGTGTTTGCAGTGGGCTGCCCATCACCAGGTAGAGAATGGACATTACCTGGATTAATCCCCCTCCCTCCCTCCGCCCCCAGCCCAAGGGGTTAGAGATAGCGCCTGCGTATCTCCCTCCATCAGTCCACTGCTGTAATGGGAACAGCAGCCGTCACTGAAGCTGGAGCAGTCGCCTTCTTCACACTTGATCCACTCTAGTTTCCATGGTGAGCTGTAACAGATTTCATAATCCCCGGACTCTCCGTTTAATTGCAGATTGAATCATAATAAAGTTAGGATGCACAGAAATGGGCAATGAAATATGCCGGAGCTATTTTTTAACCCTCTTTGTTGGCTGCATTCTGGAAAAAGGGAGGGGTTTTATTTATTTATTTATTTATTTATTTACGTATTATTACATCTTGGTGTAGCGAATCGGCTGAAGGATCAAATAATAAATTTGCCAACCAAAGAGACAGTGCATTAACTTTATGTATTAATGTCCTTCTAGGTAAATTGAATGGGAAAAATAAAGACTGTAAGGAGACAATAAAGAAATGCACACACACACAGAAATAGGATTTAAATGATGAAATCTAATTCACATCTCTAGCTATTTCTGCTATAAAGGTGATGTCGATAATAGACATGCAGGAGAATTGCCTCACGACTGCACAGAGAAACTGGCACAGAAAAAAAACATAGAATATCACATTTCAGCTAGCAACATCAGTAAATAATAATAATTTCTTGCAAGAAATAATTAGCCAGAAACATATTGCAGTGACAGGCTGACAGATACCTGCTGACATGTAAACAGTGACCATGGACTCCATCTGCCATCGTTTTATTAAAGCTTTGCAATTATGCAGGAAGTCATGGAAATATAAGACCTTGGATAAGCAGATTTGACTGTGTCAGTTTGTGTGTGTGTGTGTGTGTGTGTGTGTGTGTGTGTGTGCGTGTGTGTGCCTGTGTTTCAGATTCCTCAAGCGCTTAATTGGCTCTGGTGGGGTTGGTAAGGGCCGTTACATTACAGTGTTTAGCGTCATAGCGAGACAGACTAGCGTCCCAGGTGTGCCGTTTGCTTATATGGGGGATGTTTGTCATTATGAAGAGAACGTCTGGTCTTTAAGCGAGAATTCCTCAGGGGAGAGAAACAGTGAGAGGCAGACCGAGAGGTAGATAGTGGGAGATTGTCTATGGTGAGGTTGAGGGAATGCAGAACGGAAGGAAGGAAAGAAGGAAGGAAGGAAGGTGTTTATAATGTTGGAATTCATGACCAACTCTGTTTTCCGTCTACATATTATGCATAAGCTTTGTGCGAAAGCATATAGTCAATTCCATGTGGAAAAACATAATACACTTTATTTTGCCCTTGGAATGATCATAAGCACTGTTAATGCAACTGTGGGTGGTTTTCTGAACATGCACAAAGCCTGACGCTGAACTAAATGACATTAGTGAAAGAGATTGTCTACAGAGACTAACCAGCATTTATGTTTAGTCTGAATCCACTTTGAGAACAAATAGTAAGGCACTAAGTACCTTTCCATGTCACTTGGGTTGTACTCTTGAGGGTTTTTTTTTTTTTTCAGGTACTTTAGTACGTATCGTTCACCTGAAATGTGGACAGAGAAAAATCATCATTTAAGGTATCTAAATGCACCATAATGGAGCATCGTTTTTAGAGTAAAGTTTTAAAGGTACACTACACACACTTTTTTAGGGTAAAGAT